>LOEQ01003674.1:118874-155817 GCA_001685075.1 Bramus lutescens | reverse complement strand
CTATCTATCTATCTATCTATCTATCTATCTATCCATCTATCTATCTATCTCTCTATCTACTGTATATCATCTGTCTGTGACATGCCATGGTTTCTGAAAAGTATTTACTCCCATGTATTTCTTATATAGTAATATGTTTAATCTATTTCTCGTGACGTGGACTTTCCCTCTGTATGCTGTGAATGTATTTTGTTAATGAATAAAGCTGCTTTGGTCCTATGGCAGGGCAGGGAAAAGGTAGACATGAAAACTAAACTGAATGCTGGGAGAAAATAGGCGAAGTCAGAGAGAAGTCATGTAGCCACCACAGGAGATAGATGCCAGATGCTGGACAGAACCTTACCAGTAGGCCACAGCCATGTGACGATACACAGATTAATAGAAATGGGTTAATTTAAGCTATAAGTGTTAGCCAGAAATACGCGTAAGCTATTGGCCAAACAGTGCTGTAGTTAATAGTTTCTGTGTGATTATTTCGGGTCTGGCAGCCAAGAATGAACAAGCAGCCTCTGCCTACATTTCTCCTTTAACATTTTTTCTCTATTATTTTTAGTTGTTACTGTATTTTGTTATAACAATCGCCCCTCCATTTAGTTTGTTCTGGGATTCAGAATTACATTCAGCATTTACCAACACTTACTCCTCTTCTCTCTCTCACTCTTTTCTCTCTCAGTGTGTTTGTGTGTGTATGTGTGCTTGTTATATGTGCATGTATGTGACATGTGTGTGCTGGTATGTACATGTAGAATTTGAACATATGATCTGGATTCCCTTCTATTTCACAGTCTGCCTTGTTTATTGAGACAGTATCTCTCACTGCAGCTAGAGATTGCTGTGTGCTAGACTGACTAGCCAGCAGGTGAAGCCACAGGATCTGTGTGAGTAGCCCTCAGTAATGGAGTTCTGCCTAGCTTGTTGTATATAAGGCTAGAGATCCGAACTCAGTTCCTCATGCTTGTACAGCAAGCACTATGTGTCAAGAAGAGCTATTTTCTTGTAGATTTGAAATTCTTTTCAGGTGTTTATTATAACTTGAAAATTTTGTTTTCTCTCAAGATAGCAGAAAGACAAACAACTATTTATAAGAAAAAACTGGCGAAAATAAGATAAAACGAGCTTAAAATATAGATTCTATACTTACATTTTTTATGTCAAGAAAATGTAACAAAAACTGCCAGGACTTTTGATATCAAACTTCTCAGCAGTAAAGCAAGACCACAGTGGAAAACATTTTCAAGAAACTTGAAGATAATAGTCTTTCACCAGATTTGAAGATGCAATCTTTTGTGATTCTGTACTCGAATAATACAGGACTATGCACAGTAAGAAGGTTAATGAAGATAAAAAAGAATTGGAGAAACTATGTCAACAGAGCATTGATAGAAATCGTGGAAAGGCCCTGGTGGTAGAATGCTTGTTTACCATGTGGGAGAGCCCAGGTTCATACTGTTTGAAATTGTCTTTTGATAATTCAGGTGATTTAGTTTTAGGGATAAAAAGCAAGTCACCTTCATAAGGAAAGTAAAAAATGTATCTAGCACTCTTCAGGAGTATATTTAAGATGGGCATACTTATCAGAGTTTTCTAATATGTGTAAGTTATTACATTGCACAAAATAAGAATTGCTGCCCTAATAGAAGTTTCTCTATAATTGAACTTCTCAGTTTGTAAGCAAGCTTATGCAGATTTTACTTTAGGATGGTAAAAATGTTTACCACATGGTTACTAAACCAATGCTAGAGACCCTGACAAAGTTGAAGGTATTATTTAAAAAAAAACATAAATACTGGGAAATTAAACAGAGTAAGCCATCATTAGATCCCAGTATTTATGTTTTTTTACAATATCTATATCTATAGATATTTCTTCCCCTTTTCCTCTGACTAAAGGTAATAGCATATATCCTCCCCTTTCTGTTTTAACAGAACTCTTCCACAGAAGAGTTCAATGGCATTAAGTCCATCTAGAGTGCTGTGCACATTTCATCTTCCCAAATCCAAACTCCATACCATTAAACAATAAGTTCCCATTTCCTTTTCCCAGTCATCTCTGCCAAAAAACATTTACTTCCTGTCCCTATGAATTTCAGTGTCTTATTATTTGACAATAGCAAATAATTTTAACTACAGCATAATTACCTTAATTGTAATCATGTAGATGATGTTTCTAGCATTGGCATATACACAAAACATTCATAGTTTAGTGATCCAACCCAAGTTCTGGCCTGATGGAGACCTGCTTCTGGCAAATAAAACAAAGCCCCTTTATTTTCCCATTTGATCAACCCTAAACCATCTCACTGGTGTTCTGGTACTGCTTACAGACGCTGAATGTTTCTGATGGTGCAAACGTAAGTCATAAAAATATCTACAGTACTCACTTTAATAGTACTCACTGCCATTTAACTGTAAACAGACTTGTAATATGGCTGTAAAACTCATAAGTTGCTGAAAGAGACTATAATAAAATCATAATAATTGCTTGTGCAAACATTGCCAGAGAGACCAGGAATGACTGGCTGGCTTCGGAGAATGCTATGCATGATGTAAGTGGAAAAGTAGCCTGGGCTGTGGCCATTTGGTATTATCTTTAGTGAGGCTCACTTTTCTGTGATCTTCAGTGCCCAAATACATTAATGTTGGTGGGGTTCTGGTTGTAATGAAAAAAAAATGCTAGGCCAATCTTACTTACTTGAGATACAGGCATCCTCAGGATTCTCTAGTCTCTTCTCAAATAGGGATAATCCTCTAGACAGGAAGATATAGGCCAGTATTTGAAAGATGGGCAAAATCACAGCTATTCCAAAGTAAATGCCAATTCCTACTGGTGCAGTGTGCCAGTACTTGTGTGTATAATAAAATAACTCCTCTTTGCAACACGAAGAGACTAAACTTTCTGTCCACATTGTTCTAGCTTAAGTTAGTCTGAGCTTTTGTAGCTATGGGATAGTTCTTGAAGACCTTGGACTTTTCTTCTGTCAGATGAGACCAGAGAAGAATCGTAGAGATCCATACATATCTTTTAACTAAGGTCTTGGTCCAGATTCTCAGAGATGTGGAACTCCCAAAAGTCAACTTGAAATCTCCTGTATGTGCTCTTTTCATACTTATATGAGGGTGCTAGTAAAGTTGACCATGCAGAGCACAGTGAACTGTGGCCGAGACAGGGATAGAAGTTTGGAAACATCCTCCATTTTGGTGGAAAAGACACCTTGTTGTTGGCTGCATGGAGCAAGAATCACACTACTTGCTGGAGGTGAGTGTCGTACTACTCTCAGTTCTGAAGGATGCATGATTGGAATCACAAGTTTAGAAACTGTTAGCCAGCTTCATGAAAGGAGACCAGAGGTGGTAATTACAGCAGAGAGCACTTTACTTGCATGGGACTGTGTGATCAGGGCTTGATGACTGTAAAGATTGAAGGTATGGCTACATCATTAAGCAATCACAACTTTGTAGTCGAGATTTGTTGCTTTAGTTCAGTTTGTCACTTACATGGCTGGGATGGTACCAATCAATATATCCCTGTAACCATTCTACAGACCACCTCTCCCAGATCACATCAATCAACCACTAGAGGAGATCTGGTAATAAACTGTCAAGTTCATCTGCCAGCTGAATCCGTTGCAGGTCAGCATCATTCATAATCTGTTACCACGGTGGCTTGTACTGGGGCTGTTTCCCATACATGTCTGAACAGTGTTCCTGTCAACTGCTGCCTTCCCCATCAAATTTTCAACCTGAGTCTGGTTCTTTTTTAATCAACATTAAATTGTTCTAAAAGAAATTCAAGGGGATGACTTGAGAGATTGACAACATATTTTTTTTAAAATGCTTCTTCATGCTTTCAGCTTTTAAGGAGGAAGAGGGGATCATTATGTGAAGATTGTATGAGCACATTCTGAACACAGAACTTCAGCACTATGATGCTGGGATTCACAGGAAAACCCGACTGACCCTCATCTCCTTCCGGGTCTATGCTATTCAGAAGAAATACTCAGAATTTATTTTTTGTCCTTTCCAGAGCCAATCACGGCACTGTATGTGTTTCAGAATCTCGAGACCCCATGCAAGTTCAGACGCCCAGATGGGGTAGGGTAGTGACTGCTGTAACCCGAGTCCTATTTACCATCCCTAAGGGTCCCATGTCCTGCCACTTCATATTCCTAGCTCACATTACCACACACAATGACAGAAACTTCCTACTATATCATGACAGTGGGTCTGAAATGCAAAAACTCAAAAAATTGCTGACATCTCTTCTTTGTGTTTAGTGTTGTTGCACTATTTTAAGGTATTTTTAAACATTGTAATCCAACATGCTGCCATCAGGTATGATATATTTTAAATTTCCCTTGATTCTCTCTGTGTTTCTCAATTCTCTTCTTAATTTACTTTCTGTCATCCTCTGGGGATACCTATGTTGCAATAGAGTTAAAGCTTCCTGAAGACAGATATAGTATCAAGTCAGGGGAGTGGAGACTACAGTTGGAATGTACTGTATGAGAGAAGAAAAAACAAAACTCCTAGGCAAATGCTTGGAGTGGGAAACACTCTCTCATACCCACATACCTACTCTGTAAAATACCTGCGCACTTATCCAAAATGTATTATTTCTTTTATAGTTGGTAGGTCAAATGCAATCACACACACTTCACTCATTAATTTTATATTCTTAATTGAATATGGTTTTGAAAACCACACTAAACAATTTGGGGACAATCATGTGTAACCCAATCACTACATCAATGAACACTGAACAGGTGGTATATTTCCTGGTAGGGCTTCACCTTTACACTACTATAGTCTCCCTATCCAAACCTGGATCCAATTCTGCCAGTTTCCTTATAGAAATGTAATATCCTTAATAAATGAGGGTTTTCTGAGCACAAAGAGTGTCCTGAATGTGTTATACACCAGGGCCATTGCATTTTTTTTCAACAGTCTGCTTAAAATCCCCAGATACTAATGAGCTCAGGTTTGCATGTGGTGTGCACCTTTAACAGATACACAGTGCAGCTCCATCTCTCTGATGTGTGTGTGCGCATGCATGCATGCGCGAATGTGTGTGAGTGTGTGTGTGTGTATGTGTGTGTGTGAAAGAGAGAGAAAGGGAGAAAGAGAGAGAGAGAGAGAGAGAGAGAGAGAGAGAGAGAGAGAGAGAGACTGAGAGTCCAAAGGGTGCTAAGGATAGTTTCCTTTCATATATACAATATCCACAGTAGTAACTTCAGCAACTGTTTTTGACTGACTGTCTTATAGGAACACTTTCCCTTAATTTATACAAAAAAGGCAGAGATACATAAAGAGAGAAAGTTCATCCAAGGTGGCTGAACATTAGTGGCAACTGAATGAATTTAAACTTCAGAGCCTTAACTATTCATGTTCTTGGAGGCAAAGAAGGAAGGGCTGAATGGACAATAAATAGGTGAGTTCAGGGAGAGCACAGGCTTTGCAGAGGGGAGGAAAAGGTTAGATGCAAGCTTAGATGTGTTTCTAAAGATGAGGTTCTCTGATGTCCCTGCCAGGCTCTTTCCATAGCCTGATCAACACTTCCCTGAGAAAACCACATGGCAGCCCCCTGAAATGAGGCCTTTGTGCAACAATGCCCTCTAGATGAGAGCCTAGCAGAGCCAGGCTATGCCTCAGCGGGGACCCAGACCTAGAGTCATTATCCCAGGCTTCAGTGATGTGCACGATGCATGCCTACATTACCTCTTACCTTTGTAATCATGCTTGGTTCCTGTGGACCTGGGTGCTGCCTCTTCGTGAACATGGACCACAGCTAAGAAGGAGTGCCTGTCTAAAGACTGCTGTCTGGCCTCTGGCTTTTCACCATCTTCCTTAGTGATATTACAACATTCAGGAGTTTGGGGGTTTTCCCACTTGGAATTAAATATACAAGTAGTTTCTGTATCTAATTTCCTCGTGTGGAGGTGAAATGGGGAAGAAAAAAAAACCATAGGAGAGAGACCAGGAAGTTTATAAAAACCCTATTGTACGCTCCAGGGGCAGGAGCCACCTTTTTGGAGCCTTTTTACTCTCCTGGGAAGACTCATAATGCAGTCTTATGAGTTTTGTTTGTTGTTATATTTCCCCTTTATCCCTTCTTTCTCTCTGCCTCCTGAGTCGCTTGTCTTTTTATATGCTTTGGCGGAGGTATATTGCTGACACAATAGCCTAGAGCAAGGAGGCACTGGAGCCACGTCTCTTCCAGGGTGTAATTACACACAGGGTGTATTTATAGCAATGGAGGTGCCAAAGCGGGGGCGGAGAAGAAAAGAAGGGGCTCTGCCTTAGGAGAGTGGCTCCTTGAGGCAGCAATGCAGCCTCTGCAAGGACAACGGCACAGTGGTCAGAAGTGTTGCACACACGCCAGTCGTTGCTCAGGAAGACTGCACACAGCTGCTAAGTGCACTTGTCAGTGAAGGACATAATAGGGAAAAACCTACGTGTGTGCTTAGGTCCTCCATCCTTCCACATCAGAAGTTGTCTTACTAAGGACTGGTGGGATGGCTCAGTGGTAAAGTCACATACGAACCTGAGCTTGATCCCTGGGACCCTCATGATGGGAGGGAGGAACAAACTCAAGTTCTTCCCTGACCTCCACACATCTGTCATGGCACACACGCCTGCTCTCACATCTGCCATGACACACACTCCTGCTCTGACCTCCACACATCTGCCACAACACATTCACCTGCTCTGACCTCCACACATCTGCCATAGCACACACGCCTGCTCTGAACTCCCGACATCTGCCATGGCAAACACGCCTGCTCCCACGTAGACATGTGTGCAAAAATAAAATGAATAAAACCATAGAAAGAAAAGCTTGTCACACCATGTTCCATGCAACCCTAGTGGTTCTGCAAGCCAGACTTGGAGACTATTGTTAGGGTGCCAAAGCAGGCAGGGGTAACTTCCTGTGTGAGAGCAAGGCTGCACTCTGGTCTGCTGCCCAAGCCCCAGAGAGATTCACTGTGCTGTGACACATGTGTAGAAATTGCAAGTTCAATTTTATTTGAAGAAAACAGTTCACTTAGCTAAAAAGTTCAACTGTGTCTGCTCTACAGGAGTTCTCCACCCCCATGTAATGATCATCTTTGTCACGGCCACTAGAAGCCTCATTAAATACTGTTCCCACACCCTGCAGCTCTGCTGCACAGGTAAACGCTCATCCTTCCCTCTTTTGGGCTCCTGGCAATGGATTGGGATCTCTCTGCTTCTGGGTGTGACAAAGTCCACTTTTCTCAGCCACCATCACAAGACTTTTCTATGCTGGCTTATTTCACTTAGTATTTTCTTCCATATATTTATCCATGTCTTACTCTACAAAGTTTTCTTTTGAAATAATGAATATTACACTGTGTATGTGTATGTATTCTTATTTTTTCAACTTAAAGTGGGAAAAGAACCTGAATATACATTTCTTAAATTGCTTGGCAGTTAGGCAGTTTCAGAGCACTGGCTGCTCTTCCAGAGACTCCAGGTTCTATTCCTAGCATCCCCATAGTGGCTCACAACCATCTGAAGTCCCAGGGGATTAGATGATCTCTTGTGGACTTCATGGGTCATTGAACATGAAGGACATCATGGCCTTCACTGAACCCATAAAGAATACAGAGACATACATGCAGGTAATACATTCTTACACATAAAGTAAAAATAGATAAATATTTTTAAAAATATAAAATCCTCATCATGTGTATCATTTTATACTCACTGCAGTGCCTATTACCAAATGAGCCAGGTGGTGAGAGTTGGTTACGATGCGGAGAAAAGAATCCTTTCCTACTGTTGATAGGAAAGTAACAAACTCAGAGCCATCATGGACAAACAATATGGACTATTCTCAAAGTGGAAGAACATAATGATCATAAGATACAGCAGTTTCACTGTGTGGAAGGAGAAGACAAAGGGAATGGAATTGCGAAGAGAAGCTGTGCTAACATCTTCACTGAAGCATTATTTACAACACAAAACAGACAATCAACCTAGACGCTCATTGACACATAAGTGAGTTTAAAATGGAATAGAGGGCCTGGAAGAGGGGTCTGCTGCTAAGACATTTGCTGTCAAGCCTGAGTGTGATCACTAGGACCCACATGGTGGAGAGAACTGACCCCTGCAATATGTTCTCTGGCATACATACACACCTGTGCTGTCACACACACACACACACACACACACACACCTGTAAGTGCAAAGTTTGAAAATGCAAAAAAATTATAAGACATTTTTCTTTTAAAATTGTAAGAAATAAAAATGTGCTGGGTGGTGATGGTGCATGCCTTTAATACCAGCTCTTGGGATGGGAGACAGAGGCAGGTGGATCTCTGAGTTCCAGGCCAGCATGGTCTACAGAATAACCAGAGAAATCCTGTCTCAAAAAAACAAAAACAGCAATATATATATAATATATCGGAACACATGTATATGCATATAGCCTATTCTGTTAGTCTATCTATTTTTCATATTGTACTATTCTGTTTAGAACAGGTTTAAAGCACATCTTGAAATTAGGTTATCTGATTCTTCCTTCTTCATTACTTTTGCTTATTTTGGTTATTTGGGGGGACTTCTGAATATTTTTTTCAGGTCTATGAAAATGTCACTGAAGTTTTGATAGGGATCACACAAACTATATTGATTACTTTTGGTAGCCCAAACATTTTAACACTATTATTTTTTTCTAATCCATTATCATAGAAAACTGCATTTGTGCATTTATTCTTCATACTTTAGTGTGCACATCTAACACCTAATTGGTTAAACTTATTTTTCAGATTTTACAAATCATTGTGTGTGTGTGTGTGTGTGTGTGTGTGTAGGCACTTATGTCCTATGAAGTAGTTATGGACTACAAAGGATACCTGTTGAGATTTGGTTCTCTCCTGCCACCTTGTGGGATCTTGGGATTGAACTCAGGTCATCAGGTCTGTGCACAAATGCCTGGACCTGATGAACCATCTTAGAAGCTGCAGGTTATAAAATGTCTCATGTTATTATGACTTGGATGATTTTGAGCTACTTCCTGGTTTCATTTTCCAGCCATAGGTGTATTCACAACCACACTTCTAAAATTAGCATATATTGATTCATTTTCTAGCTTTCCTCCTATTACTATTGCCTAGTCATCTGAAACTACACTTGATCTGATTTAAAAAGTTTTAAATTTGCAGAGCTTTACTTTGTGTCCTAAAATTTGAAAGTGTTTGGAGTGTGGTTGAAAGGAGTTCTGCTGCTGTTAGGTGCAGCAGTCTCTAGGTGTGTCTGTTTGGTCTGATGGCTCTTTGGAGTTGACTGTATGTGCTGTTGCTTTAATGATTTTATTTCTGACGATATTCCCAATGTTGAACGTGTGGTATTAAGCTTATTTACAGGTATGGTATTCTACTTTTCTTTGTTCTATTAACTTCAACTTTTTATGTTTGCATGGTCCGATGCTAAGTAAGCATGGTTAAATTTGTTATATCTTTATGGCTTTATCCCTTTATCATTACATAATGGTCTCTGTTATGTCACTGGGTTGTTTTCACTTAAGCTACTGAGAAATTCCTCAGCAGAAACATTGCTTGTTACAGAGATAATGGCATGATATATTCTAAGAGAAGGAATAAATTATGCCAAGCAAAAGTACCAGACCCCAAAAAATGTCCTTCATAAGTGAAGGATAGATAAAACTTCCACAGATGGATAAAGTGAGAGGAATTTCCACTACTAGACAGTCAGATTCATAATTCTCTGCTACTGGAAGGTGGATGGAAGGTCATTGTGTCTCTAGTATGAAAGATAAAAGAAAAATTATTAACAATAACTATAGCTATGATAATTGGTTAATGTATAAGTAATAAAGAAAAGATGTGAGTGGTAACATCAATAACTAAATATGGGGTAGGAGACTTGGAAGCATGTAGAGATTCTGAGATAGGCCCACTGGCAGGAATTAGCAGTGAAATTGCTGTTGGAGTTCTGTGGCTGGCCCAATGCCAACTCAACAATGAGACACAAAGGTCTCAAGCTTGAATCCATAAGGTTTGGCCCTCTGCCAGTATCCGCTGAGGCGAAGATAGTCCTGCATCCTGGAGGACACACTTAAGGGCCCCTAAGTTCGGTAGTCTAGAGTCTGGGCTCGAGGGTCTGGCATGCAGACTAGAGCACACTGGAGTCTAGTTCGGAAGAAGTGCCATAAGTTAACACAGTCTTTAACAGCCTGTACCCTCTCCTTCCTACTCATTCCCCTGATTGCACCCCCGCCTCCCCATGACACTCTTTATTATTACATTTGGAATTTTGATTCACACACTAATTAGACAAATTATTTATGGATCAACTACGGCATGCCAAGCATTCTGTTTATTCTGCATAAGAGATGCAGTAAGGCTGCCCTCATGGAGCTTGTAGTCCACATGAGAGCATGAGACATGGAGCAATAAACACACATCTTGTAGCTAGGGGTAGAAAAAAATGAAGCCTGAATCATAAGGCTATTGTGTGAAGGAGTCTTCAGGCGGATATTCTTTAAGGAGCGTTCTGAACGGTGGGAATCAAGAATAGTATCTGAAGGAACCAGTATTCTAGAAAGAAGATTAGCATATCAAGTTAAGGACACAGACGGGGTCATGACCAAGGTTTAAGACTGAAGTGTATTAAATAGAGAACTATGGGAAGGTTATAAGGAAGTATAAAGTGTGGTCTAAATTCTACTTTACAAAGATTCCCTTTACACAGACTTCAGAACGTGGGAGGGAAGGAGAAGGCTGCATACATAGCATAGTATTTCCACAGAGTGCAGTTACCACTGCTCTACAGTTAGAAGCAGGAAGACCTCGTCACAGTGCTTTCCCACATTCTTTCACTGTTGATTTCAGAAAACAGAAGTGTGGGCTTAAGGATGAAGGGTAACTAGAAAAGAGGAAGACCCCTCTTAGTGTTTTGTCAAAAGTTTTGCTAAGATAAAATTGTGGTCAGTAAGCAATAATATTGTCCAAAAAGGGCAGGAGGTTTGTTTATTAGACAAGAAACTGATAATGGGGGAATTACTATGTGCCTACCTGAGATTGCAAAGAAAAGTTATTAATCTGTGAAGAAAAGAATTCACTGTGGCCCAACAGGGCTAGCCAAAGTATGGGGAACTAGCTATGTGCCCTATTGCTCATTCTCAAAACATCTAAAGCCCATAGTCAAATAGCAAAATGGTCCCCAGATTCATTTTTCATGGGATTCAGGTACCCAAAATGAGAAGGCATAATCTCTCCCGAACCCTACCTCAAGACTCACCTCCAAATAAATAGTAAAACACAATGCCATTTTCTGCTGCTCAAATGGCTCCATGGAGTTCACAAGTGTGAGTTCCGGGGATACTTCAAGATCATCAAGTCTATACAGAAGCCATACACTGATGCCACTACTTTACAGATGCCTCTCTCAAGTTGCAATGGCCAGCTGGCCAGCCTGTCTACTAGAACCCATTCTCCTACTGATTCTGATGCATCACTGCCTGCCTGGCAAATCACCCTGCCCCAGGGCACAGTCTAATTCCTGGACCCCCTGCTTCATCTGTCATGGTCAAGCTCCAGTGCATCAGCATTTTCCTCGTGCCTCTGTGCCAAAATAAAACCAGTGAAATAAAACACAATCATGTAGCTGTTTGTCTCAGCCTAAGTGACTTTGACACACATGGAACAGAAGAGCAGAGCCAGCCCAATTGAGAAGTAGCTAAGGCTCCAGAAACACAAGGTGACACTGCTAGCCTAGGCCCAGCTGAGCCTAAAGTCCAGCTGGTGAGCGTACAGAAAAGTGAATAGGCTCTTCTTAAACTGCCTCCTTGGCACCTCTCTTGCCCCTGGACCGCTATATCTCCATATGAATCAGTGAGCCATTCCCATCATCCCCACTGAAGTATGAGGTCAGTACACCATCCTTAGCCTGAGGTGTCTGTTCAGATACTCCTGACTACCACACACAAAGTATACCTTGCAGGGATTTTTGTAAATCAGGTATAAGAAAGGCCTGTGCATGTGTCTTAAATCATGAAGGGAAGAATTTCATTTGCTATTGTTTCACTTTAATTCTCCTAAACAGTACCAGAAATGGGATTCATTTTGCAGTTATGGCTTCCTGATAACCATTACCATGCCTTCTCAGACTCTGTTGAGCCCATGGTTAGGGCAGATTTTTTAGCCAGGCAAACAAAAATGCATCAGAATCAGTAAAAGCCTGGATTCTGGGAAGTAGGCTGGATGACTGGTTGCTAAAACTTGAGAGGGAGCATCTGAAAAGTAGGAGATACCAGCCCATGGTTCTGTCTGTCTAGACTCGGTGATTCTTGAAATGTCATAAAGAATCTGACAGTTCTGATAAGAAAACAAACGTTTCATTAGAAGTAACATATACCAATCTAGTTTGACTCATTTTGTAATGTTACCTCATTCTCCTCTGATGCTCAGTTCTTTCTTAGATGAGGGCATGGATGAAGGAGCATCAGTATTAGGAAAGTAATCTGACATTCATCTATGTCACTGAAGCCATAACATGAGATGCTAGATATGACCCTGCCACCATCTCTCCCCGAGTGATCGTGACCCTGACATCCTCACTCACTGGACTCATCAACACCCCCACTTACAGATACTACACTTCTGTGCTCCAAACTCACAACTACTTCTTTCAGTGCCCTTTGTTGATTCTGTTTTCCCCTTTCAAATACAAACTCTTAGATTTTCTGGGAGTTGGTCCCAGAGCCTGCCCTTTTCCTCTTCTTCAGAAAGCACTCACTTTTATTTATCAACTCTAGACTGCTCCCCAAAGAACCAAAATGTCTTGGAAAATCAAGCAGACACTTGAGACCCTGCTTGTGTTTCTCAAATCCAGAACTCTTCCGTTTCCCAAAGCAGCTTCCCTCCCCTTGGCAATCCATCTCAGCCAATAACACCACAGTCAGCTAAACCGTGAAGTCAAAGATTTTATAGACCTTCTTCATTCCCTGTCTCTTTCTCTACAACTTCTCTAAGCCATTAATGAGTTCTAAAGTTCTAGTTCAGAAATATACTTGGAACATCTATTTGTCTTCAAGACATTCACCATTACCATTTCAAAAATCATGCTCACCATCACCTCTTCCTCTGACTACTGCAACAATTTCCTAACTGGCTTCTGTCTCTAGACCGGCTGCTACCCAGCACACTCCAGAACTCTTAGTGTGGTAATTCGAATGTAATTACCCCCCATAAGCTTGTAGGGAGTGACACTATAAGGAGGTGTGGCCTTATTGGAGGGGGTGTGGCCTTGTTAGAGGACTTGTCACTGCTGGAGTGGATTTTGAGATGTCCTATGCTCAGGATACCACCCAGTGTCTCAGTAGACTTCCTATTGCCTTTAAGTTGCAGCCCTTTCAGCTCAAGCACCATGTCTGCCTGTATGCTGCCATGTCCCACCATGATGATAATAGACTAAACCTTTGAAACTCTATGCCAGCTCCAATTAAATGTTTTCTTTATAAGAGTTGTCATGGTCATGGTGTCTCTTCGCAGCAATAGAAACCCTAACTAAGACATGTACTCTATACAATTCTTAATTCAGATAATTTCAGATGGCTACTTACATTTTTCCTGCTAACTTCCCATTTTAATTTGACATTAATTCAAACTGTTACCTAAGGCTTAAAATGTTCTCTATTATTGAGTATTTCTGGGGTACCTCTTTTTCAACCCTCAAGGTCCTTCTCATTATCTTAGAACTTTCTGCTGTTTCCTTCTAAAAGTAAGTTCTTATCATAAGTGAATATTAATTGTATATAATGGGTCTCATTGGAACATATACATGATATTATTTGATAATAGTTACCCTCATTACCTTCTGTCGTCCTCCTTCCACTCCTGTTTATTCTATCCTTCTTCCCAAATAATTCCATTTTCATGATTTAAAAAAAAATCTAGTATGGGACACATGTATAAGTTAATTCTGAAGTTAGAAGATGCCATGGATTCAGAGTTATAGCACCATCCTGAGTGACCACTTTAACCAAGAATCCTATTTTGAGAGTGAATACTTACTTTCTGGTTGACACCCAAATTTTCCATCAAGTAGCTCAGAATTGTCTAAAAATCTGAAATCCCATGATGAAACAAGCCTAGGAACATGAAATGGCTATGGTGTTGAACCCTTAGTGAGCTTTTTCTAACACAGCATCTAGGAAGAATTTGCTGTTAATATGCCCCACTATTAACATGAGGCTCAGAACGTGAAATGGTCGTCTATCTACACTGTAATACACTGGCTTTATAATTATATTACTTTGTCTCATTTTGTGTGTGTCTGTCTACATGTTCTTGTACCACATGTGTGCCTCTGGATGAACTTGCATTTGTGTATACATGTGTGTGGATGCAAGAGGCCAGCATCAGCTGCTTTCCTCAGTCTCTCTTTTTATTTTTGAGGTGGTACTTTACCGAGCTCTGAGCTCACTGTGGGCTTCACTGGCAAGTCAGTGAACCTCAAGGATCTATTTGTCTCTGTAACCCAAATGCTGATGTTATAGACACGTGCCTAGTGTCTATGAAGTTGGTGGGGAAGCTAAACATAGGTCTTCACCTTTGCAAGGTAAGTATTTTACCAGCAAAGAGAACTCTCCAGCTCTTTCTCATTATTTGAAGCTCTGACTACCATGTTCTCTGGGACTCATCTCCTTATCCTAGGCCTCCATACCACAGGAAACAACTGACACCTTTCAAATCATTTGCTGTTAAAAGCATCTTCCTTTTCTGCTTCTGTACGTGTTTTATAAAGAAAAAAATTTTAAAAAGGAAACCTTTTTCACAACAGCATTAACATTCTGATAAAGTTAGAAAGAAAATAGGAAATTAATATTTAAATGTTCCTAATACCAAGATTTTCTTAAATTCTAACACACCCTTGGTCTAGGAAGACCACACCAAGACAAGTCATTCTGGCCTTTGGATCCCATTCATTAGCAAAGGGAAGTGTTTATGTGGTCTCAGCATAGGGATGATATAATGATTGCCTTCCCTCCCGGCAGGTCTCACCCCTTCTCAGGAAGACATCAGGGGTCAGCAGAAGTACAACCTCCCATTTGATGAGTCACTTTGGGAGAAAGCCAATCACAGCATGCAGATATTCTTCAGGGAATTGGTAAAAGGAAATGGTACCTTTCCTTTTGAGAACTAAGATCTAATCTAAGCCTGGTCTGATGCCATGGAAACCACCTGGTCTGTCTGGCATGGGATCCGGGGAAAGGCGGAACCGTATCCTCCAAAGGCAACCCTGTTCATCTCTCAGCAGGGTTCATGGGGGAATCATCACTGCCAGATTTCTGAAGAACTCAGGTAAGGCCAGGGTCATGAATGGGACATTCTTGTTTTCTTACTATTAATTTTTATTTGTTTAAAGGCATTTTCTTACTATTGTTAACTTTTATTCTTTCTAAGGCATCCATCATAGTACAAAAATGTACTTTGAAGAGACATTTGAGAGTTGAGGCTCACAAGGTTTTGGTTCTCTCTAACCAAATGTATCTACTATGGTACCATTGGCTAGCCAGGGCCTACATATCCTGCCTTTCCTGATCCCAAGTGTCATTGCTGCCATCCTCAACATCAAGTCTACTAACACCAGCATCTCAAGTACCACTTTGTTACCAAAACTAACAGTAGTCACATTTCAAATGATTTAACATCAGCAAGGCATTTTGATGTTTGATTTCCATTTAATTCATATTTCAAAAGTGATTGTCTTTAACAGTGAGAATTACACAGGTTCAGAGAGATCAGCCAACTTGTCTTGTAAGTGGCAGAGATTTTCCATATGTATTTCATCCTGAGCCTGTGTTCTCGTCACACGAGATGGACATTTCCTTCTGGGCAGAAAGGAAGAGCTACCATCACCAAACAACCCACCTGAAGCAAATAAGAGTCTTCTGCTCTCTCCCACCCCCCACCACTCTCATGGCCTCCTGCTATCTCTCACTAAGTGATTCCAGAGCATTCTTTGGTATAAACAATCCTACTCCTTCCTTCACTGAAGTCTTATTCTCTTACCTGCTTCCACCAAGCAAGAGGTGGTTGCCATGCTGACCCTGTTGCAAATTGCTATAGTCTCTTCTAGTCTCAGCAGGTCACTGTGACCTCTGCTTGAAAAATGAAAGCATAACAAAAGGAAAATTCTTTTCGCAAAGTCCCATCCTCCAACATCCATCACTGCAGGGAAGGTAGCCAAATCTTAATATATGAGTATTCCATCCAACCAAGTAATATTTTTCAACTTCATGATAACATAAAAGGAGTTCACGGAGCACAGTCACAAGCAGTTGTCCCATCTTTCTCTCCTGGGACCCAGAAGCACATTTTCCCTGGTCCAAAGGTCACAAAATAAAATTAAACAAAACAGTGCATAGAGGAGTTTAAAAGCCTAGAAAATCATTTTCAATCACGAACTCAGAGTTAATGGTAGTGCAGACCCTGAAAGGGAGACAGTCAGTTTGAGATTCTTAAGCCTTCTTCCTGATCCTGCCAGAAACCGACAAGCAGCAGCCAGGTACTAGTCTCCTGTTGCTGGCTTGGAAATTTTTCCAGGGGTTTTGTCAAGTGTAAACACCTTGTAGAGAGTCTGATCCTAGTTAAAGCAACACATGTCAGGAAAGCTGACTATAAATCTTACACAGGGTGGGGATTCCTTGACTGTCAGGTTTCTTTTTCACTTGAATTATAATAGAGAATGTGAAAATCCAGCCCAAATTTATGAGTAATGATACTAAAATCCCTCTTTCTAGAATAAACTTAACATTACAGACCATGGCTGTTATTTAAGCTTTTGGTAACTGGCTTACTGGTTTCCTGAGGACCATCTATGGGTACCAGTTTAGTTCACTGGGATGCTCTCTGAAGAGTGTAGAGAAGCTTTTTCTGTTCTTTCACGGGAAGAGGGAGCATGCATTTCATCTGCTTAAACCTGTAGTAGAGTACAGGTGAAGTCAAATCATACTTCCTATTGGAAAATCCAGTGTCTGTCCTATGAAATGCCTTGCATTTTAAACATTAAAACAGGGAAAATCGATCCTACAAAAGATCACTTAAATTTGGAAGTCCAGTCAGGGATTACACTATCCCACAATTAATAAGATCATACCCACATTAAACACTTTGCATGTCTTGTCTCACCTAATTGCAACAGCATTAAGCCATGAATAGTCATCCCTGTAGTGCAGAAAGAACTAAAGAGAGGCTCAGAAACTTTTACAACTTCACACAAAATATGTGTGAGAATGAAGATCTGACTATTGAACTCCAGAGCTCATACTATCAGCTTCCACGCAATGCCATCAATGGGTCAAATAAAAGGAACACTGAGAGTCCTAAGTAAACCCAGCTTCCATGTATTGAAAACACGCGAGATCCTCAAATGTATAGTGTTAAACAGTCACTGGGTTTCTGTGCTAAACCAGTGGAGTGTGTCTCTTCTTATTCCAAACACACCCAGAAGGGGCTTCCTCTTGCGCTGCTCAGTCAGCTGGACAGACCCCCTAATTAACAAGCCTGTGTCGTTAGGAAGGATTACAAACTCCTGTCAGGAACACTGACTTCTTACTCTCTTGTTCTTTGTTCTTGATTTAGTTAAGGAGGACAGCTGAACCATGAAGGAGAAAGTCACAGAAAGAATTATGAAGACAATTCTCTTTCCGACCCTCAGCACTCTGCTGTCAGAGCCAAGGGCAAGGCAGCAGGAGATCTTTAAAGGAGAAAATAAGGGGGGGGGGACATATGAAAGCTCTTTTTTTTGTCTGCCTGTGTTACTCTTGGTGGTGGTACTTCTGTGCTTTGAGACAGCTCTACTATATGTTAAGCTAATCTGGAAATTAAGTATGTAGAACAAGACAGCCTCAAACATGTGATAATCCTCCCACCTCATCATCCTAACTGTTGTGTTTATAAAGGTGAACCACTATACTCAGAAACCAAAAGACTTTCTTCACAAGAATTAGAAACACAAAGACATGTACCAAGTTGCTTAAACTCCTAAACCACAGGGACTTAACTATTCTAAGAAATAATTGAGGATAATCATTTTGAGCCCACTGGATCATCTTCTGGTGTTTGGTATTAACAAGGAGATGTCCCTCTTTGTGGAAGATCTGGTGTAGTATATTTCCTTGTCTACAACAAAGGCATTTTACAAGGTACAAGACATTGCCTAAAAGAAAAGTGGGAGGCAAGCCAAAATGTAGTAAAGACAATTTGGGTCATTCAGACAATAGTTAGAGCCACTGTTGATTTGCTTACAAAGCCAAACCTTCATCTTTTCTCTGTGATTTTGCTTGTGCTTCTTCATGGTAGTCCCAAATGCTCCCGAGATTAGGAAACATTCCAAGTCTTATCATTCGCTTTGTCCTGCTGCTTCTTCTGTAGTCTACATTCCCTGAAAAGGCAGTGACAACTTCACAATCCTTCTATCAACAGAGCTCCATCCGGACGCTTCCCAGCACCACCCAGTACGGTAGAGGCCAGTGTCAACTTCACACAAGGAAGGATTCCACTGTACTCTAGACCTGGAAGCGAGATCCAAGATTATCTTGCAGCCTGTTGCTTTACTTGGCCTCTACCTATCACATAAAGAAAGGGTCCAACAATTGTCCTCTTTTCTATCAAGGCCTGGGTCACCATACCACCCAACCAAAGCAATAGTAGAGGAGTTACATGCAATGATATTGCTTTTCTTCTGATACTCCATTATTCCACATCTCATAAGTGAACCATAAAAGGAAGTAGTGAGTTCAGCATGAGTTATTTCACTCAATCTCTACAAACCACCGAACTTCTATTTATGTGAGGTAATGAATCTCACTAAGGGAGAGATATTAGCACTTCCTATTCAAGTGGTTTTAGCACCTAGAGAATTGTATAGAATATCACGGAGCTGTATGCCGCACACTGGTTGATTATAGTTTCAAAGCAGTTGATTCTCCGGATGATGATTCAAGAGAAGTAAATTATGGGTGCCTTTATTTTTGCTAGAATACAGGATACCATGTCACTGTTTTTAATAAAGTGGGGGCCCTAGCAGGAAAGGTATTTTACAGAAAGTAAAGGTCTCATATCACAGGATGAAGTGGGGAAGGGAGAAAAAGAGAACACATTTTATGATCTTTGTAATCTTGTTTTTTCTCCCCTCATTGATAAGGCACTAAGCTGTGCAACTTGGATTATAAATTTTTTATACCTTCTAGGGGAAAAAGAGTTAAGACATTCTTTATGAATGAAATTTTGTTATAGCCATTGATACTTGGAAGTCATTTATCATCAGTACAAATCAAGTAATTATAACACAGGTTGGTAATGTATACAAGAAATAAATACTACATAATAACAAAAAATTAAAAATATAGACATTGAAATAATTTCATTAATCATTACTGGACTCTAAGTCAAAGAACTCAAACTAAACAATGTTATATTTGTTAAACTGAAACAATTTTCATAATGTTCTTGTGAAATATCAAAGAGCTGACTTTGGATGGAAAGTGTACATTCCAGAGTTAATCTATATATACTTAAGTATTTGTGGAACAAATTACATTGTTTCTAGATTAGCTTATGAGTAATATAAGAAAAAGTAAAAGAATAGCAAAATGCCCACAAAAGCTACAATAATTATTAAATTTAGTTAGCACAAAAGTTAATCATGCTATTCTCTCTAATTTTACATGTATTTTAGAATTCTATTCTATCTTACAAATTATTTTAAAGTTATACCAAGAAAATAAGTAAAAGCAATGATTATAGAATAGGATGAGAGTCAGCAACAGTGGGAAAACTTCAGTAGTGGTAAAGTTATTGAAAAGGAGTAAAGTTACTATTAATCTAAAAGTGTCAAAGTTTAATTCTCAACTATCTGTATTTGGTGTGAGTTGTGTGTCCTTGAGAATGAAGTTTATCTTTCCTGGAGGTCACAGCATGAAGCAGTCACATGAAGGAGCAGTCTGTAAATTCAGGAACAGCTGACCAGTACGTTTTCCATACACATCTGTATGGAGTGAGTTCGAGTCTACCTTCCACTGACATTACATTCTTTTCTGTTTAAAGAAATGAAGAAGAAAATGCCAAGAAAAAACTAGGGCATCTAAGGTAGACACTGGTGCCCAAGAGCAAACAACTCCAGAATGTAGCACCTTTTCTTAATTTATTTTTTTCAGTATCAGGGTATAAATTTTTATGTTGAGTTCCTTAATCAATCTTGAGTGGAACTTCATGCAGGGTATGTGATAAGGATCTAGTGCCATTCTTCTATGTATAACTAGTCCAGTTTTACCAGTGACATTTTTTGAAAATGCTGTATTTTCACCAATGTATGCCATTGGTCTCTGTCAAAGAAATCAAGTCCTTACTTCTATTCCTTTGGTAAGTGGGTCTGTTTTTGTTGTTGTTGTTGTTGATGATGATGATGTCACTCTGTTTTTCTTACTATAGATCTGTGCTAAAACTTGAAATCTGGGATGGTGACACCTACAGCAGTTTTTTTGGGGGGAGGGGTTGTTTTGTTTTATTTTTACTGTTCAGGGTATTGTTTGTTTCCACATAAAACTTAACAATATTTTTTCAACATCCTTGAATAATTGCACTGAAATTTTGATGGGAATTTCATTGAATCTGAGGATTGCTTTTAGGAAGAGGGCCATTTTCACAACATGAATCCTACCAATCCATGAACATTGGAAGGTCTTTTCATCCTCTGGTGTCTTTATTTATTCACTGTCTTAAAATGCTTATTTTATAAAATTTTCATGTAAATTTATTTCAAGATACTTTAACTTTGAGCAATATTTGAGAAATTATTTATGCAATGTTTTTGAACTCATTAACCTAGTCTCCTAACTTCTCTCTCATAACCCACCTTTCTAATCTCTTATTCCTCACCAAATTTGAGTTTTCCTCTTCTTTTTATCTCTAGTTTTGTGCGTGTTGCTGACTCATCTTCAGAGTGGAGTCGGTCCTAGCAAGTATTACAGGCAGTTTCATTGCTTTTGGTTACTCTCCACAACTTGTTGTTAAGACCATACTCGTGAAATAGAGCTAGGACTCACCAGAGACTATGAATAAATGGAGCTGGTATTCAACTGAAAACTTTCCTTCTAAAACTAGGGTTCCTGATACTTGAAAGGTACTATAAACACTGCCAGAGCAGAAAAGTAACCATCAATCTCCTCCAACTGTGAACCTTTTAAGCTACAATAACAAAATTCATGCACTATATACACAGTGGCAAAAAAGTCAGATTTTGAGGAACAACACCCAGTAATTGTTCTCTGACTTACACACTCATGTGCCATGCATGAGCCCACACTCACACACATGAATATACAAAAACATTCAAACACTCACTTTCTTTCTCTCTCTCTCTCTCTCTCTCTCTCTCTCTCTCTCTCTGTAGTGTGAACATGTTTGTGTGAGTATGTGCACACATGTACATGCAGATCAATGTCTAATGTTTTCTTCAACCACTCTTCACCTTGAATTTTGAGACAGGGTCTCTCACTGTACCTGATGCTCACTAATTGGACAGGATAGCTGGCCAATGTGCTCCTGAGAACTGCCAGTGACTGCTTCTCACTCCAACTCTGGGGTTACAGATGCACACTACAACCAACTCTTACATGGGTGTTAGAGAGCTAATTAGACACAGGTCCTCATGGATGATTGGCAGGCACTTTATGTCTGGAACCATATCTCTAGCCCAGCATTCTGTCTACTAGCACTTTTGTCCATATTATGGTGGCCTTCTGCTCTTACAGGAAGATTTGCCCCAAGATGCAAGTGATTATCATTTACATCCAACTTTTCAAAATTGCAAATTAATTTTATCCTTTCGTATCACTTCATGTTTCTTTCTAATGAATTTCTAAAGTGCTGTTTACATTTTTTTCCAATAACATTGGGGAGAAGGACATGAAAATTATAAGGAATAGAATTTTCGTAGTATAAAATATATAACTACATCAGTGTCTGGGAGCTGATCAACAGATTATTCCCTTTTACACTTTTCCTGCCACATTAAAAAATTTAGGCCTACGAAGTCAACTATCACAAGTCCTCAAGACCTTCAGACCAAAACCATAAATACATTTTCACCATGAAAAAAACAATCACAAAAGATCAGTGGATCTTCCCTGTTTCTGAGAAAGTGAGTTTTATCAATAATATGATTTGATAACTATTTTCTAAACACTAACCCATTTTCTGTTTTGTTCCACATACCAAGCTATGATAAAATTGTAGGATTCAAAGACTGCATTTAAGGAATTTCCAAACAAACCTTTGAAAACAAACATGAACAGTAAAATTTTAAGCAGTCTAGAATTCAGAGCTCATGGAAATTGCTGCAACTATTGTAGTTGTTGAAACTGACCAGGGCATCCCATAATCACTGTAGTTCATTTTGCAGATTAATAAGTGAGCACAGCCAAAGTCTGTAATAGATACTGATACTTCCATAGAGGAGGAAGGCAGATGGCATCAAAGGCTTTCACATTTCATGTCAATTTATTCCATGACTAACTGGAAGCACAACCGTGACTTGTATAAATACATATTCTTCCCGATAAGGATGAATCTTGAACCCTGCTGAGTTGGACACTTTCTAGACATCTGAAATCATGATAATAGCCTCTCAGGCTTCTCCTCTGTTTTCTACTCTAACTTGGGAATCACAGCTAGAACATGACTGATCTGCTGTACAAGGCATTGTACACTAGCAAACACAGACTCTTCATCCATGTTGTTGATATCAATATTACGTAAGCTATAATTATTAGGCAGAGCAAGGGAGCAATTGAGTATAATTAGAATGGTCTGGAGTGAAAGCTTCTCAGTTCTAAAATAAAGGTGACTTTTAGAGCTGGGTTTGAAGGAAAGAACAGGAATAACAGATGCCAAGAGAGAGAGGAAACAAGAAAGAACATGGGTTAAAATGGTGACCATCGATATGGGAAAGTTGACGGGCAGGGGTGGGTGGACCTGGAAGGCAGGCCGTGACCTGATAATGGAGGAAAATCAACAAACCCATCCTGAAATCTGGCTCCCAGATGCCCTTCCTGCTACATATCGTCTAGGTGTAATTTGCTTAGGTCTATAGAGTTGACAGTCACAGCCAAGAAAAAGTCATCATCTAGGCTTGAATTCTGTCTTGTGTTCTTTAAGTACTCTTTTTTCCATTCAAGTCTTTGAAATGTCATTTCCTTTGGCAATGTATCTTTTTTTCCAATAGGAAACTAGCTGGTGTATTTTTTGGTACTCCCTTGAACCTTGTCAAAATAACTGGGTGGAATTACAGATGTTGATTAATATTTTGTGCATGTATTGATCCTCTTTTCCATTTCCTCAGGCTTCTCTGGAGAAATTTTTGTTACAGAAAAGACACCACAAATTCTAGATTTTCAGGTTTTCAGGAGGACAGGTGTAGGGCCCTGGTCTACCCTTGTTCCTGGGGTTCATCTTGAGGACAGTTTCTGGTCAGCTAACTAAAGCATTCTATTTGTTCCTGTGCTCCCTCTGCCCCGCCTGGTGATTAGCTGTAGGACATTGTTTACTCCATCTTTGGTGTGGTAATTTCCCACCTGCCTGGGTGGAAATCCTTATGCAGCAGCAAGGTATATAAGGATTTCCCCAAGGTTAAATAAAAGGCATTCGGCTGATCTTCTTTCGAATGACCCAGGTCTCTTGTGTGTTCTTTCAATCTCCAGGCCCTTGCCCTGCTGGCGTACGGTACAGTGGCACGCGAATTGTACCGAGGGGGTAACACAGAATCGGTGTTACAAACAGGTGACACACCTTGGATATGCTGATCCATGGGTGGCTGTAGTTGCGAATTGCTCAGTGAGCCTAGACCTGAAACATTTTCCTATTCGTTACTTTAGACTTAGCGTATGCCGACTAGCCCCCAAACATCCCCAGAGTGCACAGATGAGGTAGGAAAAAGGGTTGGGAAGTGTGCAGCAAACTTCTCACATCGTTAACTTGGAAAAAACTTTTCTTCCTTGTATTTTCGGACCACTAAATACCCCTAAAGAGTCCTGTTAATTACTCAGAGTGTCTCTTCTTTTCAGTGTTCAAAGCTTCAAAGGTATATTTTGGTCTTGTCCATGTTTATGCCATTCTTTGCACATTCACAATCTTTTTCTAAATGAAAGAAACAAAATGGAAGAAGTCAAGGAAATTATCTCATCAGACCCTTAACCTACAGAATGTTCTGGATCTCAGAGACTTTGGGCCCACCCAGGGACACTTATGCAAGTTAAAGATCTCTGCTTAGATTAACCTTAATCTATATGATTTATATTATTGTGTATAAATAAATATAATGAACTATGGGATGCTGAGCAAGTCTTGAGTAAATGTGTGAAGAGCAAATGAAGCTATGAGTAAATGTGTATTGTTGGACACAGCCATAGCAAAGACCCAGGGGCTCAGACCTCCTACACATATATCAGTCAGGTTCAGAGGGGTGGCAAAGTCTGGGTGCAAATACTGTCAGTGTACACAACTACATGTGCTTGTGAACAATTGGCCACTGGGTGAGAACACTAGCAACTGCAACTTCGTAGTTCCTGGGTGATTGAAACCTGGGAGGCCTGCTGCTGAGACTAGCCAATTCCTCCTGCTGTGCTGCGCATGACAAATGTGCTGATGTTCTGTGTTGCTGTGCGACTGATACTGCTCCAACAGAGCATGTACAACCTGACTCGAGTACTTCTGTCTACGTGTCTGTGTGTCTGTCCTTCCTAAATTCCCTCACTGCCTCTAGGCAGGTTCTCAGAAGCACAGAACTCAGCCAGGAACAAAGTGTACAGATAATCCATTAACTGTGTTTTGTCTTTTAGCTTAGAAATAGTCTAAGAAGTCAAAACAAGAATTTCAGTATTGGAAGCTTTGTCTGTGGACCACACAAGACTGTAAAAAATCTATCTCTCTTTTATCTTAAACTTATATTATCTAAAGCACACACACATACACACACACACGCGCACACACACACGCCCAAATAGCAACCAACAGACAAAAATAAAAGTAGCCAGTCAAGGACCAACTCTTCCCTCCTAGGGGTTGGATTACTCCAGAATCGTATCCTGCATGGCCTATTTGCCCTACTGACACTTCAGGGTTCGTAACTTTTTTCTGTGAGGGCTGTATTGTGCCTTCTGGAATACTTGTCAGTCTTCCTGGCTTCTACTGACTAGATGCCAGCAGTAAAGCCACATCCTTTCTACTTAAGAGTAACAAGCTGCTGCAGTTAGGGAAATGAAAGCTGACTGCAGATACTATCAAATGTCCCTGGAGGGATGAATTTGCTCCCTTCACTCCACAGATCCACTAGTCAAGGATTCAAAATGAATGTGGAGGTTATTCTAAGGGAGTCTTCCAAGAACTTCTTGAAAACAATTCTGCTGCACACTCTCTACCTCCAATCCCTGCTAATATGACTGTATTTTTTTTCCCTGAGCTCCACCAAAGGGGATAACATACAGCCTCTTTTTCATAATGTCTTCACAAGTGACAGAGGGTGGTGGAGTCTCATAAGAAAGCACCATTAAGGTTGCCTAGCAGAAGCTGCTCATTAAACTGGTCTGATCAGTTTGATCTATTCCACGTGTGATGGATAACTACCTATATAGTAAGCGTCCAGTGTTCCCAACTGATATATGTACTTGAATAATGAGCTATAATGAAATAAAACAGTCACAACAAAATTCCCAGAAGCAGGTCTAGGTACAGGAAAATATTAGAGGAATACTGCATAGGAGTTATAATTAAGGGTCATGGACAGATATGATGTTTGGACAAAGTGTAATGAAAAACACAATATTTGAAGTTTCTGTAGTATGCTGGAAAACATGTTCCAATCCCTGGAATGTATAAAAGCTATCTTCTACAGCCGTNGTTGAGGCTCTTGAGATAAGGAAAGTCTTCTGAATGGCCTAAGTGGGCCTGAAATGGTACCACAACGTCCTTGTGAGAGGCAGAGGAAAATCTGATAGCTCACAAAAGATGGAGGAAGCATAATCAGGGAAAGATGTTATACTAGAGGAACAGCCGTGACGGGAAGGGCGGAAGAAATGCAGTTAAGAAGCTGGAAAGTGTGTGTCAGGGCTGCACCTCAGAGACTCCACAGGGAGCACAGCTCTGTCAGCACTCCAGTTGATTGATGCACGTTGAGGTCTCTGGTCTCTAGAACAACAAGAACAATGATACTCTACAAGTTTTTTTAACCTTTTGTTTTTTATTTTTTTAAGAATTTCCCTTTTCAAAATTTTATTTTTGAGACTATATATTATAGTCTCAATTACAACATTTCTACCTCACTTTATTTCCCCAAAACCCTTCAACATAACCCTCCCTGTTCTGCCTCAAACTCATGGCCTATTTATCACTAATTGTTAGTACATGCATATATGTTCATTCATATATATATTCATAAATATTTATGTTTGTAATACTGTTTAAAGGAATCAATCTACTTTCAAACTCTCTCCTGACAATATAATATTAATTATACAGAAAGGAGTTTACGTGTGAGAAGTGTGGACCTTGGAAGATAGAGTCCTGAACAAGTGATCACAGTTAAGATCACTGGCAATAAAATATGCTAGAACATTATGTACTTCCTGCTAGAATACAATGAGAAGACATGAAATCGTTTCTCAAATTATGAACAAAAAAGAAAACATCACTTTTCAAAAAAAATGTGAAGAACATTTTACAAAATAATTGCAATATGTTGTGCAAAATTGTCAAAATTTATAAACCAAAGAAAGATTAGGAAACTAACCCAGATTAGAGAAAACTGAGAAGAAATAATATTGTGATGTAGATTCTTGGAATATACTTTGAACTGGAGAAAGATCTTTATATATTTACTCTTACCTAACAAATAATGTTTGGTTTAGAGGCCTAAAACAATATCCTTATTCATTTAACTTACTTATTTAGTGTTTATGTGTGTTTGTAGATGTGCATGTGTGTGTGTGTGTGTGTGTGTGTGTAGAGGATAGAACCTCAGATAATTTTCCTCTTATATAATCCACCTATTTTTGAACATGGTTTCTCAATGTCTAAGATCTTGCCGAATAGGCTAAGCTGGCCATTCATCCCTGGGAGCCACTTGTCTCTGCCTTTCCAGTGCTAGAATTACAACTCTAATTTCATCTATGTTGATACCTTGGCGTTTTGTTTCTGTAACATGGGTTGTGAGAACATAATCAGGGCCTCTAGCACTTGCTGGCTAAGCCACCTTCCCAGTCCCACAATGTCCACTGATTAAGCCCTTGTTCTAAGGTTGAAAGTCACTGGACTCTAGTCAGGACACTACAGGATGGAAATCAAAGTGTAGGCTTGCTTTAGGTCTTTTCTGACATTTCTGAAAATAAATCCACTTTCAAACTTCCAAACTGTGGTTCCTAGCTGAATTCAGGTTATCAGAGTTGTTCTGAGTTTCATATTTTCTTTTTATTTAATTCTCAAAAAAATACTCTTCATACAATATGTTTTGATGATATTCTTTCCCCTCCGCAAACTCCTCCCAGATCCTTTCAGCTATATACCCACCCAACTTTACATTATTGCTCATTCTCTCAAAAAAGAGAGAAAAACCAACAGAAGACATACACATGCACACACACAAAGTAAATAGCAAAACAAGCTCAAATATATGAAGAAAAGAAAATTGATAAGACAAAAAGTAGCTGCGTGCTGACAGCAGGCCTCGTTTACCTAACAGATGCCACTTGAATTCCTTACTGTGTGACCCCCCCTCTAGCAATAGAGCTTTTCCCACAAGTCATAGTAACACTTCCTTGTTCTCTGACCTAGCTTTGACCTTGAGACCCATTTTCAAAGTATTCGTGTGAGGTCACTCCTATTCAACTAAATCACATAGGCTTGTGTCAACTGATTTCATTTCATTAATTTTCTTTTATGAGATAAAGTCTAATCATGAGGTCCAGGCAGGCTTCAAACTAACAACCCTCCTTTCTGAGCCACTAAGTGCTAGAAGTAGAGGTATTCATACTATGGCTGGTTTAAATACTCTTTTAGCTTTATCCTATCTACAAGATCTACTAATAGCATCTGGTAAACTAGTGTCCTACTGCTTGACCAGGAGAGCACACATGTTGAGAAAGGACCATCTCAGGGATTGTCTTACAATTCTACCCCCAAAGTGAGACAGCTGAAAAGATTTGAACAATGTTGATAAGTTTGTTGATAATAGTGTATCCATTTATATGCTCTGCTTTTCACAATTCAACCTTGGTGATGGAATATATCAGTGTTACTGGAAATAACATATAGCACATGAGAATGCTATGCTTTGCATTATACCTGTAATTTATTATAACTCTAAAATTGATTTAAAATACTTTTAGCAAAACCTGTGTGATGGTGAGTTTGACTCATACAATACCCATATGGTGGCTCACAACTATCTATAACTTTCTAACTCAGGGAATTTGGTACATCTTCTGGTCTATGGAAGTACCAGCCACACATGTAATACATGTAGGTAAGACAGCCATACAATAAAATAAAAGTTTAAAAAAAGAAATTGAATTGTCAACTTGAGACAATCTTGAGTGACTTGGAAAAGGAGTTTTAATGAGTCAATAAAGAATTGTCTAGATCAGGCTGGCCTGTGGGATTGTCTATGGAGATGATTGTCTTTCTTCTCTTAATACATGTGGAAATACCTGGACTGGCAGGGACAGCACCATTCTTGGGGGTTGGATTCTGGATTGTAGAGAAGTTGGGGAAATGAGTTGAGTAGAAAATGTACATGTGTCTACTCTTTCTCTGCTCTTGGCCATGGATGTGACTAGATGCTTCAAGTCCCTGCCACCTACCTTGGTTTTTTTACAATCATAGACTATAATCTAGAATTATGAGCTAAAATAACCTTTTACTCTCTCAAGATTTCTTTCTGTCAGAATATTTACCAAAGCAAGGGAAAATAAACTAGGACAGCGTGTGCCAAGACCAGCTCATATTCAAAAGGAGAAACTTTCTCTCAATGGGGAAAGAATTCAATGCATATAGAGAGCAGAAAGAATTGGTCTTAGTCTTGTCTGAAGACTAGCATGGGTGTTGTGAATAATAACAAATGGATATAATCTATTTTTCCCACAGAGTTTTCAGTCTTCTTGGTGAAAGAGTGGCTATCAAATAGATACTTATCATCTTCTGTATAATAGACACTTTTAGTAGAAACCGCTGAAGACATGATGATGACTAAGACACCTGTAAAGGCTATTACACTGGAAAGAGGAGAGTTACTGTTCTCCAGGCTACTCTATCTTTGATAAGTGACTCCATCAGGTCAGTAGAAGAGACCAGGATAGCAAGTAAAAGTTGAGAAGACAACAAGTGTGCAACTCACAAAATTTTCATTCATAGCTTCACAATAAAAAAAGTGTCTCCTTGCCCCTAAGTCCTAACACTTTAAAAATGCTATAATCAAACTAACACCAAAAGACTGGATTTTGTGTTTTGCAGTTAATTTGTTGACAGACTGTTTTTATACAAATGGCTTCTTTTCTGCCGATTGAAATTTTCAACCCCTACCAGACTTACATATCCCTGTAGACGTCCCGTGTTTGTTTTTCTGTTGTTCAGAGTTCTAAGTTTTTGTTGGAAACAAGGAGCACTCCTCTTTTGCGTTTTTAAGGATTTCTGAGATTCATCGCTGTTTACACTGATAAGAAGCACCTCCCTATGATGTCCTCTGCTCTCAACCATGTGTCACCTGTTTTGGGGTACACTAGATCATCTTTCTCATTCTTAATTAAATCCAGGTACATGCACATTCTAGCACTGTCTCTGGCCTTTGGGAGAGTTGTTACTTATTTGTAACTTCATTGACAATTCTATACTTAACATTTTAAAAGAACTAGACACAACCACATCCTCTAAGTTCCTCTTTTATAAATATATACATCCTTAGGATTTTAACAGATAAAATTATGCCTGAAGAGACTGCAGAAGGATGCATCCACAGCAATCTGGTTCCTTGGATGCTCTTGGGAATTCTCTTATTTTAGAGTATTTGCAAAGGTCAAAGTGACTTTGTTAGGGTCTTGCTTGCTTCCATAGCATCCTTGCCCACTCATCTTCGAGGATATTTAAAGCTTTGACATCTATGAGTTTAAGGATATTATCTGAAAATGATGCTTTCAGTAAGAATGCAAAGGGCCACTTAGTCCCATTGAATATGACGGACTAGAGAGTACAAAAGTGTTCAAACAGGGATGTGATTTTCTCTTCGAAGATAATGCCCTCCAGGCCTTCCCTGACATCTTCTGATACAGGAATTACTATGTGTAAGTCCCTTCAGTGGGAACTTATATTAAACAGTCCCTTACATTGTAAGAATGTAACAGATTCAGTTACCAACATTGTGCAGCATTGAATTTAATACCAGTCATAGAACTCACCAAATAATCTACCAACATTGCTGAATTTTATTTGTTACAAATTCTGACAGGTAACTATATGTTATATAATACTTTTAAATCTTTATGTAGACAAACAAGTCTTTCAAATCTACTTCCATTTTGTGCAAGAAATTAAAAGTATATCTTTGACTACTGTCAGGGTCCTCTACCTCCTCTACCAGGCCTATTCTGGATCTGCGAGCTCTTTTTGCCAAGTTAATAAAGCTTCCCCCAGAACGCACCCACACAGAGACCCACCAAGGCACTCGTTTCACCTTGCTTCACCTGAGTAGTATGAGAGGAGTTGCATAAAGCACACAGATTGATCCCTGTGACCTTGTGATGGTTTGTCAAGGAATTAAAACACCCCGTTTACCTCCTAAGTCCTAAGCACCTCAGCACTGGGGCCCCTTTCTTTAACCTGGATTTCCCAGAAAAAAAAAGCTAGAGCAGTACACAAAGTGTTTGGGATTCAGAAGATAGGAAACATGGGGTCAGGGCTGGAAACTCAACTTACTGGGTATTTATTTCCCATTCTCACGTGCTCTTAAAACCAGGACATCTTAGTTTGCTGTTGACTCAGGCTTTCCTGTTTCACAGTAAGGAAAGCAGGAGAGGGCTCCTGGGGTAGCAGGCGCTGTGTCCAGAGTTGGGCTTGTGGGTTAGAGAACTCATGAGCAGCACAAGTGTTGCCGTAGCATGTTCAGCTTATGTAGAGCAATCCTTTTCAGATAAGGAGCAGAGTGCTCTTTTTTTATTTCCATAATAAGTAGTTAAAGATCTCTCCCAAAGAGAAAATATCAGTTCTCTTGACCTTCTTCAAGGAAGAAGCCCAGTGTCCACTCACAGTACAAGGCATCTATCAAGGGCAGTCAGGAATTCCTTCTAAAAACACAAATCCAAAACTATTAGGCTCTACATCTCTCATAGCAAGAGATACTTAGCAAGTCTAATTTTTTTCTTTAGGGTTCACAGGAGGTAAAGAGGTAGAAATAACATTTTTTTTTCCTGAGGCAGCTTTACTTTATTTCTTTTCTCCCAACCTCTCTGCTGCACGTTTCGAGGCTGAACACACCACTATTGAGTAAGCCCTATGCTGCTGGTGTTAGGGGAAGATTTGGTGTTGGTGACAGGTTAAGGAGCCAGAAAAGCATTTCTCCAATCTATGTGGTAAGGAGCCAAAGAAACCAACAGTCACAGAGTTGATTTGCAAAGGAGGACATAATAGGGACGGGATGTGTGGAAATGTTTTGCATATCATTGAAAGAATATGAGGATTCCTTAATCCTATGACAGACAGCAAGGTCAGATAGAGGGCAAGGCACTGTCCATCCTCCTGGAGGCCATTGAACTAAAGCCATTACGCATGATCTGGAGCTTGTCCTCTTTTAGACAGAACAGGATAACACTAAGGCCACAGCCAAGGCTAGTACTGGACGAACAATCAGAGTCTCACCAACATGACAGATGACTTTAGCAGCAGAGAATCCTTCATTCATGAGTCAATGACAGGAGTTCATCTTGGGGAATGATTATGAAAATGAGTAAACAAAGATAGGGTTATGGAGGGCAAAGAATATATTCTTTCCCAATTGCCGCCTTTGTCATTGAGAGTCAAGGGTCAGCAGCTCCAAGCTACCGAAGATATGGAAAGTCTCATGAGTCCAGCAACTGCCATTCCTTCTCATATTCTTCGGGCCAATTTCTTAGAGAAATAGCCCTCCTGATGAAGGCAGCTCTGGGCCTTTAAGAGGATAATCAAGAAGACTCAGATCTATATAGCTTTTAATAGTATGTTTTTGCATGATTGAGGAGTAAGCTCATGGCCTCACATATGCTAGTCTAGTGTTCTACCACCCAAACTACACCCTCTGCCTACACAGATTTTAAAATAGGCAACTTGCCAAAGGTAAGACACAAGTCCAAAGTGTCACATCAAATTGAACTGATGTACAAATGAGTATAAACATTTTTGTAAGAAGATTTAAATGTAGAAGTTGTGAGATCTTCACATAGAGATCTTTGCATAGGGTGATAACTAAGAAGAGTGGTCTAAGGTTATAATATCAAACAGACAATATAAGACCTCTTTATTTTCCTCAGTCATGACTGTATCTCTAATACCATTGGGTATCTCAAACACACAGCATTTATACAAAAGTCATTACTGTTAGTTTTATTTCTGCTAAAAGAACATTCAGCATATCAGACTAAGTACCAGAAAAAAAGAATGTGTTGATTAAGAAGAAAATTCTGGTAGAAAAATTTTCAGGAAAAACAAGCCCATTTGCTTGTGGACATACCTCCAATTCTGTAACAATTAACTCACTGATTTTCAAGGAGTTTTTGAGGCCAATCACAGACATAACCTTCCAGAAGGCAGGCCTTGACACAAATTGAACTTGAGCATATGGTATCTTAGTAGTGTGTTATTTTGGGGACTGTATAAGATAACCAGCTCTGATAATTAAAACAGCACATTTGTTTATAAGCATAATTTGATCTGGGGCATATTGCTAGAAATTTTAAAATTTTAGTAAGCACAGTGCTTCTTTCAGAACTGATAATCAATGTGAATGTGAAGCACAGCCTGAACTTTTTTTTTTAAATCAGTGAAGCAAATGCTTTAAGTTGGATGAGAGATCAGAAATCCATAGTTCTCCAGGATCATTCTGAGCTGTGGAGGTAGGAATCTGGAGACTTAGTCACACTTCAGTGGTTGTCCTACCTACCATATTTGAAGACTTCAATCTTTATTGACCCTGAAAGTTTAAGAGGTACATTCTGGCCCCATGCATGACAGAATCCTCTTGCATATGGGTACTCACATATTTAGAATTATTTCTCAATAAGGAGTATTTGCATTTTGAGATTTTATGTTTCAGTGGAAAAAAACATGCATCTGGCTTTCAAGATATGTGGTATTATCAATTCTGTCACCCAACCTTTTCCTTATTTCCATATGAGATATAGGACTATAAAGGTATTTTCTGTAATATCTGGCTTGGGGACTGGAACATGGTTTGAAGGTTAAGAGCACTCACAACTCTGGCAGAGGACCTAAGTTCACTTCTTAAACCACGTAGTATCCGACAACCATCTAAATTCAACTTTCCAGAGGATTCAGTATTATCTTCTGAACATCAGGTATACAAATGATATGTATCCATACATGCAAGAAATAGACTCTTACACATAAATTAAATCTTTAAATGCCTAGCTTAATGTAAACATCTCATATATGTCTCTATAAATTAGGAATTGACACAAAGGACTGCAGAAGGCATCAAGCTACTATATTATAACGAAATTCTTTCTAATGGAACAATGGCAGGGATTCTTCAGCGCACATGTTGAAGAGCAAAGCTAGGGTTGGGGGAATCCTGAAAAGCAGGATGATTTCCTCTAAGAAGTCTTTAGGGATACTTTTTATTTGGTATCATGAATTCTAGAGACATACCGTGCCTTACAGCACCAGTAAGTAGCTCAAATCATCCCAAATAAAAAGAAAACTAGCTTTGAATCAGTTTGAAAGATGAACATCAGCAACTTAGCTTTAAATTACTAACACAACATAATGGCAATGTGTTATATGTATGCCTATGGCTGTGAGTGAGGTCATACCAGGACACTGAGCATGTGATGCCTGATGACCTGGTCTGCACCTGGCCTACGCAGTTTCCTGTGGCAATTCATTCTAAAGCACGTGTCCTGATCACTTTTTATCTTCAAGACAGATTTTTCTATAATTGGAATTCACTGACAAATCAAAACACAGTCATGATTCTGTCTTCTACAGAGTTCTTCAAATATCAAGAATTACTTCCTATCATTTCCCCCTTTACGCTGCAACATGTATCACCTCACATTTATTTAAAGTGTGCTGCAGTTGGCTATGTCTCAAAATAAGGTAGCAAGAAAGCAACCGCTATGCTCTCTCACGTGCACAAATACTCACACCCTAAATTAATAGGTCGAAATTGGTCTTCCATTGAACATTACAGTATCACCAGGGAAATGCAACATACAGCAAATATTTACTCCTTATGGGCAGAGAGGAGCTCAGTCTTACAACAGACATCAACAAAATCCATGGTTTAAATTACAGACTAACAAAGGGTTTGTGGGCTGGAAATTAAGTTATACTGTTTAAAATCAATCACAGAGACTGTCATTCTGCTTATTGCTTTGACTTCCTAACAAAGATTTAAGCGAGGACTTTATGTACAAGTAGAAAATGTCAAGAGTTTTTTTTTTTTCAGGCTTGTGTGGGTGGGACAGGAAACCATTTCAGGGCATTAAGGTAATTAAAATAAAGAGGTCTTTTTCCAGAAAAAAATATTTTTATGTTTGGTTTTATTTTCAGTTGACAAATCAAAACTATAGTTTATAATGTGATATTTCCATACACGTGTACATCGGGGAGGAATCAAATTGAAAAAACATTCCTTTACCAAACTTTCACAGTTCTTATGGATGAAAACAATAGAATTAATCAAAGTCCACAAGCCAACAAATTATTTTCTAGGGAGGAAAAGGTCAAAAGAATAGTAAGGTTTTCCATGGGCACTAGACTTTAATTCTAAAGTTACCCCAGAGATTCCAGGCAGGAAATCTGCAGTTTCCACTCTGCCTTTCAGTAGGATCAAGACTAGGGATAGGCAAGCACAGAGCATATAGTCTGGGTCAGCCAGGGGCACTTTTCTGATGCGGTCTCCTCTGTCACTCGGTTTCATGTTGTGCTATCACACCAGAGCTGAGTAAGTCCCCAATAGCCCTGTCATCATATCCGAGGACTTCTTTCAGGATGTGCTTGGTATGCTGGCCCAGCAGAGGAGGTGGCTTTGCCTCTGACATCTTGAACTTGCTGTATCTTACAGCCGGACCTGTCAATGAAAGCGAACGAAAAAGTCAGTTGATGACTGACCCTGAGAAGCTAATTACTCATGTAATGGAGCATTTCCAATGGACTTCAAGATTTTCTGCATTACGCATACTCTTGTATGTGCACCATGTTTCTTTTGTTTCATTTGTTTTGTTTTAGGTTTTTTTTTCTGGGGGTACATGGGAGGTTCTTGAAGCTTTGATCATAAGTCTAGCCTTTAATGTCTGAGCCATCTCTCTAGATCATATGTAGCTTTCCTTAACCCAAGTTCATCCAAATATGCAGTCACCTTTCAACCTGCACATCCATATGCAGTGGTCTACATGTCTGTGCCTGGTATGTTCTTAAGCTGTTGCTCCTACCACAAACACCTTGAGGGGTAGAATATTGATCTGGGAGGACTGTAGGTCCAAAAGCATGGGGATTGTAGAGTCAAAGTGTGTCTGTGATGATTGTGATCTGGCCCAAAATGAAGGTAATGCAGAGTGCTGCAACTCATTGTCTACTACGCAGTTCTAAAATTTAGTTCTATATGTGTCAAATCCTGACTCAGATTATTGGCCTTGGCTTATAGTGGTACTGGAAGCTATGTGACAAAGCTTCGCTGTCAGAGACTTGTATTGGGACCTTGGGATTCATATTTTTTAGTAGAACCATCTTGGTCAAATTACTTACCCTTTTGGAGCTTCATATTCCACAACTGTAGTTTACCACACAGACTTGAGGTAAGGATTTAATTGAGCAAAGAGACAAAAAACACTAAGTAAAAATTCCATAACCCATAATAATACACAAAACTTGCTGGCTATTATGCTTAGGAAAGCAACGACATCTCTCTTGAATCTTGCAGTTTAAGGGGATGAAGATATTTACTGTCAAATATTTGACATAATTGAGTCATTGTAAACAGAGAAATTCTAGCAATACTTTCAAAAATAACTACAATTGGTTTTATTGTTCCCATTCTTCACATAACTAAAAGAAATATGGGAGAGGTTTGGCACAAGTCACATGGTTGACGGCGTGAAGATGCAGCTGTTGCCACAAACATGGTCTCACATTAAAAGCTGTATGCTCATTTTTCCTAATATGATCCTCCACGGTCAAGCTGGGCATTTGGGAATGTATTTTAACAAAAATTCATCTTTTTTTACTTATTCTACATTAACTGTCTTTTATATCTTATGTGATTAGGCTTCAAGGTTGCAAATCAGGTAGTAGTCCCTGCAAAGCACATTTCTGTCTCAAGAGAACTCATTTGAAGGTTCTAGCAAGAAAGCACAGCTAACTAACTATCCAAGTACTTGCGATTAAAAACGGGTCCTTATCCTTCAGGGAAGGTCACTTTCTTTGATAGTGGTATGAAACTTTATGAGGGGCACCCATGGAGTGATGAAGGAAGAAGGGGATATCCATCTAACTAGTTAGATCAGTCAGATCAACCATAGTGGTGAGTAGGGTGAGAGATTAAAATTAACTCTGCTTGATATTCTTCATTTTGATCTCTTAGTTTTTTTCTAATCTTTATCTATCTATCTATCTATCTATCTATCTATCTATCTATCTATCTAT
>LOEQ01003674.1:85869-118815 GCA_001685075.1 Bramus lutescens | reverse complement strand
TATCTGTCTATCTATCTTATTCTCTGTAGACCCAGGATAACTTACAACTGACACTTAAGGTTTTCCTTTCTCTGAAGTGCAGCAGAGTTCATTGCCTTTTCACATTTTCCTGGAGTGCACCGTATAGGAGAGTTTCATCAGGGTTAGTTCCTGCCCGGTAAGGGAGGACAAAAACACATGACCATGACACATGGAAAGACTAAGAAGGGATGGGTGACAATTATTCTGTTTTACTATGTCAGGGTCACTGATCTTAAAATCAGTGGTCATGAGAAAAACAGATTGGGGCTAGAAACAGGACTTAATTCAGAGGGTTGTGTGTCTCAGTGTCAAATAGCTGATCTCAATTAGCTCTGCTTGTGCAAGATTTGTAAAAGTAGAGACCACCAGTATTTAATTACAAACAAAATATTAGTCAGTTGTTTTTTGAAAAAAAAAATAATTCTCAGGAAACACAAGAAGTCATAATGTAGATACTCTCCTCGTAAAAACCCTCCTCACTTCTAGAATTGAGGATCCCCATAGACTTAGTCTTGTCCCAACCACCCTTAAATTTAAGTGTTTATAGATAAACTGCCTTGAATCAAGAATTATTGCTCATGTCATATTCAATAGAGTAAAAAATGTCATCAAGAAAAGAAGCCAATGATAGACATCTAAACATTCATTCTCTACTAAACAACCAGTCAAAGATCATCAGGAGCATGAAGGTCATATAGAATATAAAAGGAAAACACTTGGATGACCAGAGTTTGCCTAAAACAAATCAAGGAGAGAATACTAAAGACATAAAATTGACAATAGTTAATGCTTATTTTTAGTGGTATATTCTAAGTTAGATATTTAGGAAATAAAGTAAAATATATTCCAAGAATTTACGAGAAAAGTATAAACTGACTGGAAAAAAAGATGAGAAAGAAGTCAAGAGTTCTTAGAAAAAGGACCAGAATCCCAGAAAGAAGAAAAAAATGAGAATGGTTAATAAATGCTACAATGAATAGGAAGAAGGCAAGTTATCATTAATTAACAGAAAACCCAACATAATGAATTAAGTTAACATCTTGATGTTTCACATAAGTATTATAAGGCAGCATTAAAAATGGCAGGTCTTCGTGAGGTGTAACAAGGTAGGAAATGATTTGTCTCAAAATGAGCAACATCAAAATACTCAACTGTTTCACTGGTCTCTACTGAAAAGTCGAAGAAAAGATCGTGCATTCAACTGCTACAGGTGATTCTGTTAAATCCGGAACTGTCTATCTAGTCCAATGACTAGTCTAACATGAAGACAGGCAGATGATTATTCAAATATGAAGACATTTTCAGTTTCAAAAACTGAATCTATCAAGTTGCTTCAACACAGCAGCAAGAAAATGTAGGAATAAATGGAGCTGAGAGCAGGAGGAAGACAAAAAACAGGGGAATAAAAAGACCTACTTAAGAGTATAGAGAAAGGCAGTCTCAGTTTAACAGCATGGGTCTGAGTCAGCAAGGCAAGGAGAGAGAACAAAGCCTTCAAAGAAAAATCGATGAAGACATATAGGGCTTTAACAATATACCTGGTATAACCAAAAGGCAGGAAAAACACAATAATAATAAACTTCTATCATACGAGAAAGAATTATTAATTAGAAAGTATAGAAAAAAGAAAATTCAAGATCCAAATTCAAAGCAGATCCAAAATTTTGGCAAGATTTTGTCATGTTTGTAATATGAGCAAAGAAAAACACACGCGAACTTGATACCTTAAAGATCCATTTGAATAGCTCACCTACCTTTAACACCTTATTTCATCACTTTTAGAATAATACAATAAATTGTTTGGTTTATTTGCCTGTATCTCTGATAGCAGTGGAAACAATGTCTTCCTTGGCTTCTGTGATATAAAAGAAATGGTGGTCATGGTTCAGCCACAAGAACAGCAGCAGTGGAATAAAGGCACCTGGAGCCTAGAAGCTTTGTATGCCGCAGAGGGTAGAGCCAGAGAAGTGAACCAAGTCCTTTGGAGAATCCCAGAAGATGGTGAGTGATTCCCAGACAACTGAACATTGAGTTATTTATACTGCTGGAGTTCGGTTTTGCTTGGCTCAGGTTGTGACTGTGTTCTGGTTCTTCCCTCTTAAAGAGAGTATTTCTTTTATTTTAATGGAGATCACAGTTGAGGGACTTTGAATTTTAAAAGAAATTGGTTGTTTTAAAGGGACTGAAAATTCAATGTGAGATCTTGGTGGTGAATAAGAAAGGAAGGGTTGTAGCTTAAAAAAAAAGAATGGTGAGAATGGTGGCAAGTCTCTGTTCTTTGATTTTTATTAATGTGGACTGTGCCTCTGATTTCCAATATCACAAGACCTATGTATACAGTAGAGACTGTTGTAGCCTACATTTTACTGATGAGAAAACGACGGTTTTTATAGACTAAATTGATTTTCTAGGTTAAGCTAGGATTATAACCAGTGACAGATCTAGGATAAGAACTCTAGTTTTGGCAGACAAAATCCTAGCACAGAGAAGAAGCAAACACAATGTCCTACCACTAATCAAGAAGCTATTTGTGTTTGCTACCTGCTGGCAATGGGAAAATCGGTTTTCTCCAGTAGAGTGACCCTGAGTATATCAACTATACCCCTAAGGCAAGCTCCGTGTCCAGGAGTAATTGATCAGTACAAAATGGAGTTCATGGGTTTTATTTGTTTTTACTTTTACTTTTTTTTGTTTGTTCAATTGTTAGATTTTTTATTTTTTTCTAATTTTTTTGAGAGAGAGCAAGAGAACATGAGTTTGGGTTAGTAGGAAAATGTAGAAGATCTGGGAGGATCTGGGAGATGAGAAATAATATGATCAAAATATATTGTATGAAAATATTAATAATAATAAAGTCTCCAGTCTTTAGACTTCATAGTCTGTGTTCTCTTATTCAAAAACAATTATTACTAGCAGTTAAATATGTGTGAATAAATTTATTTATATACCAGTGATTTTATCCTTAATTACAAATTTTGAGTAGTTATCTCTCTATGAAAATTTGGTCTAGATTATTTCATTATGTATTATTCTATAATGTATTCTTGACCCTGCAGTCATGGAGAGAGTATAATTTGCAACAACAAGGCAAAAATAAGCAAATTGCTATAGTCTGATAAAAATCATAAAATAATTATAAACTAAGGCTACAAGAGAATAATGCTATGAACATAGTGGACAAGAAAATGAAAAGCTAATAAATGAGTGGAACAGTCAAAAAAGTCAAATTAGTGTCACTGGGAAAGTCTTTCAGAGTTTAAAAACTGTGCCATTTCTTGCTTAGTCTCTTCTTGGTGCTTGTAGGTTAAGATGTGAGCCCTCAGCTCCCTGCTCCCACTTCCATGTCTTTGTTCAACCATCATGGATTCTAACCCTCTGGAACAGTAAGCCCAAATAAATTCATCTTTCTATAAATTGCCTTAGCCATGGTGTTTCATCACAGCAATAGAAAAGTCCTAACACAGAAGTTGGTTCCCGAGAGAGAGCTATTGCTGTTACAGAACTGACAATATTATATTTTTTTGAGTAATGTGGAAGACTTTGTAACTTTGGACTAGAGAAGGGATTGAAGGATGTAAGTGGACATTAATGTGTCATCCTAGTAGGTGTTTGGAAGACAATAGTGCTGAGAGCTATGTGAACTATGGAGGCCCAGTTCAAGAGGTTTTCAGAGAAAGCAATATTGGCAGTTGGGCTAGAGATCCCAAGATGTTGGAGATGCACTGCTGTGAGATACATGTTAGGGAAAGCTGCATTCAGGGAGAGGAGCCAGCCCAAGAGGGTGGTATATGTTGCAGGCAGCAAAACCAGAGCAATCTAAGCCCTTTAACACCAGATAATAAGCTATGGAACTTGATGTTTGTCCTGATGAGATTCAGTCTTATTTTTTATCAAGTATTTTTTCACTATGTCCCTATACCTCCTTTTTTGATTGGTAATCTATATTTTGTGTCTTCGTGCATTTGAAATACATAATTTGATTTGAGACATTGCCAGGAGTCTCAGAAGAGATATTAATCTTGGGACTTTTAAGAAGTGCTGTGGTTGTGCAATATTATGGAACTTTTGAAGTTGAACTAAACATATTTTATGTGAACTAAATGAACTTAATGAACTAAACATTATTATGTGGCCACAGGTCTATAGAGATCAGAGAGTGCAATGTGATAGCTAGAATGAGATATTCCTCACAGTCTCAGACATTTGAATACTTGGATCCCAATTGAGGGTACTGTTCAAATAGAATTAGGAAGTGAGGCCTTTCTGGAAGAAGTGCGTCATTGGGCCAGATTTAGGGAGTTTAAAGACCTGTGCCAATTCTAGTTTGTTGTCCTTGCTTGGTGCTTGCAAGTGAAGATGTCAGCCCTCAGCTTCCTGCGTCTATTAACGGGCCTTCACTCCATCATCAGGGACTCTAACTCTCTGAAACCGTAAGTCCAAATTAACTCTTCTTTCTATAACTAACCTTGGTCATGGTATTTTATCACAACAATAAAGAAGTAACTAATACAACCAGTAATGGGGAAAGAATGGAAGGGGAATCCTTTGCATTTAAAAAGAACAACTGGTATAGCCAAAATGGATAGAGAAGTATTTTTTTAAAAAGTAGTTATGGCTGGGGATTTTTGGATATACTAAGTTTGTGTGCCTATGAGACAAGCAAGGATTAAATTTCAACACCATTAACTTTCTAACTCTCAAATTTAGGTATGAGATATACCAACCAATATGTATATATATTGGCCAACTCATTCCTAAACATATATATGTTACTTATCATTATCATTAAAATGTCTTCATTCCAAAGCAATATAAACAATGCATTTATTCAACATCTCTGATGTTGAGGTTTCCACAACTGGTCAGAATACAGAGATTAACTGATTGTAGGATGGGTGCCTAGCCCCAATTGATAGATCTACAACGTAACTCCTATTTAAGGCTCATGTAACATAATGGGAGAAGGGTAGAAAGATTTTAAAAGTCTAAGGAAAAAAAGTCTACTGTGAGATTGAATCTCCTAAAAATACAGTGAAACTACACCCATGAAACCTCAAAAATATGCAGATATTTGATATAAAGCAAAGGATAATGAGCCTATATTCCATGACCCCAGAAAAGCTAGGCAACAAGATGAACCCTAAAAGAAACATATAGATCACCCTGGGAAGAGGAAATAGACAAGATTTCCTGAGAAAATTGGAAGCATGGGGGTGGGGGAAGAAGGGTGGGTGGAAGGGGAGGAGGAGGGGAGAAAGTGAGGTGGGGAGGGGAACTTGAGGAAATAGGATGTTTGAGATGGAGGAAGGGCAGAGAGGGAAAGCAAGGAAAGAGATATCTTGTTTGAGGGAGCCATTATGGGGTTAGCAAGAAAGCTGGCAAGAAATTCCCTGGACTCTACAAGGATGACCCCAGCTAAGACCCTAAGCAATTGTGGAGAGGGTGCCTGAACTGGTCTTGCCCTGTAGTCAGATTGATAACTATCTTAAATGTCATCATAAAACCTTCATCCAGCAACTGATGGAAGCAAATACAGAGATCCACAGTGGAGCACTGGACTGAGCCCCCACAATCCAGTCGAAAAGAGAGAGGAACAATAATACGAGCAAAGGGGTCAAGACCACAGTGGGAATACCCACTGAAACAGCTGGCCTGAGCTAACGGGAGCTCACTGTCTCCAGTCTGACAGTGGGGAAACTAGCATAGGACCAAAGTAGGGCCTCTGAAAGTGCGTGACGGTTGTATGGCTGGGAAAGTCTGTAGGGCCACTGGCAGTTAGATCAGGATTTACCCCTATTGCTTATACTGGCTTTTTGGAACCTATTCTCTTTGGAGGGGTACCTTGCTCAGCCTAGATATAGTGGGTCTTTCCTCAAAGCAATGTGTTAGATGTTGTTGACTTGCCTTACCCTCTCTGAGGAGTGGATGGGGGATTGAGGGGGAAAGGTAGAGGGCGCGGGAGGAGGGATGGTAATGGAGATTGGGATTGGTATGTAAAATGAGAAAAAATAGTATTTAAAAAATAAATTATAAAAAAGAGTATAAAATACATCTGCTTAAGCAAGATCTAAACAATGACAACATCAATAGACATACTAATGTGGAAGAGGAAAGTCTCATGGGTCCTGCTCTTAGGCAAAAAGATACAAGTGACTAATGACGGCTTGGAGGAGAATTAGCCTTCCCCAGGGATGAACCCAATAAGCTTTTAGACAATACCATTGGAAACATAGACATCCAGGAAACACTAAGGGAATTCAGCAGGTTGTACATGCATATACATAATTAAAGGAAAAGAAGCCATGGATATGAAAGATAAGAAGGGGGATACACAGGGGGAGAGGGAAGGGGTACATTTAAGCTACAAATATATTTAATTTTAAATTGAGAAAAAAAACCTAAGTTGTATATGTAGATTTTTCTGTACTGTCAAAGGTCTTTTTGATTTTTAAAAAGTGGTATATAAAGTAAATTTTTCTTATGGCATTTTCATGTATTCTAATGTTTTGGTTAATTATCTTCTCTACTCTCCTTATCTCCCTGCCCCCTCCCCAATATACTATCCCGGTCCCAATAGTCCCCTTTCGAGCTTATATAGTTTGTGCACTATTACCCCCTCATCTCTCTCCCTCAAAGCTTAATTTTTTCACCTCTCTTGGGCCCAAAAATATTTTTTTGACTTACATCAACATGACTACCCTTGAATATACATATGAGAGAGAATGATGACATGTTACATACTATTTTTAGTGCTATTCATTTCTAAATTTTATGATTTCATATTTCTTAACAACAGAATAAAGTTCCTTTGTATATATGTACCATATTTTTTATTATCCATTCATCCTTTGGTAGACATCTAGCTCCCAATGTCTATTTTGTCAAAAATGTTTTGTGTCCATAAAAAGAAAATTAAATAAATACAACATGGTCTCTCTGAAGTTCAATGTTTAGAGATAAGTTCAACTATTTGTAAAAAAAAAAGCTACCATTTTTGTCATTAATTTATTTTTAAGTTTATGTTTATAGGTGTTTTGCTTGCAAGTATGTCTGTGTGCCATGTGAATGCAGTGCCTGAGGAGCCCCTAAGAAGGCAATGGGTCTTCTGGAACTGCCTTTGCAGATGGCTGTCAGTAGCCATGTGGGTGCTAGGAACCTGAATCAGGTCCTCTGCAAAAGTAACAAGTGCTCTTAATTGCTGAGCCAGCTTTCCAGCCCCTGGCCTTGGTCGTTAGTTGATCAACCTCTAGCGCCTTCAAGGTAGAACTTAAAACAGTTTTACTTTTGAAAGACTGCTTCACTTTTCCCCCAAGGCAAAATACAAACACAGCAACTCACAATTCTCTTTTACTTAGAGGTAAACTAAATGGAATGTTCTCCCTCTGTGCTAATAAGGGCAGTCACAATGAAGCGCGCAGTAGAAATCCATGCTGTACTGTCTTCCTCTTAAAGTGGAAGGTGCTTTGGAAACATGCCACTTCTTTTCCTTCTTTAACAAACATTAGTCATATGCCAGACCCATTGTATGTGTTTTATATATTTGCTTATTTGGTCCCCAGGACAAAGCCAGAGCTCACTCTCATCACCTCCAATTAGCAAATGGGGAAAACTGAGAGATGCAGGGTTGTATCACCTGCTCAGGGCTGCAGACCTAGTAAAACAGAGCTCCAGGTAGTCTTGCTCCTGAACCCCAATCCTTTGTGAATCTGCTGCATGATCTCATTGTATAAGAGCAGCGCAAAAGCGGGAAACAGTTATTTCAGTTTGACAATGAACTGAATTCAGGTTTCCTAAAGAAGAATTTGGCAAGGATAGCTTCAGGCTTCATCAGTCCGTCAATCTGTCTTCTTGTTTTCCCTAGATAAGGGACCTTCTAGATTTCTTATGATACTTGTATCCATTAATATCTCATCATTTAAATTAAATTAAGTGTCAATGCTTCCCATGTATAAAGTCATATAATTACATCACCACAAGTCTCTAACAGTTTCTCCTAGTTCTACGAGGCAATGCTTTCCAATGCCCTTCTTTCTGCTCAACCCAAAAGAAATGAAGTTTTTGCTGTGCTCTCTGAAAATCTGTCTGGTTAAAGACACAGGGAAGGCCAGTGCCTGGCACACTAGAGAATTCCTCAGACTAGCCATGTGGAGTTTTCCATCTGTGGTTTGAGGCCCTTCAGTAACAAAACCCTGGCTGTTTTGTCTCACCTCCCTTTAGAAAACATCCATAATTCTTAGGCTGAAAGGAGATCTACCCAATCTACGTGAGCAACCCAAGCTACCATTTATCCAAGTTCAAGCCACTTATCTGTAAGCCAGATCAACTTAATAACACAAACAGTTGCAGGAAACAGAGGTAGCCAAAAACATGTGGGAAACCATAATGAATATTCAAGTAACGGGAACATAATACCACATCATCCTGAGGGAAGGGATTTGAACAGTCCCTTTTTCCAGAACTGCATGTACCACCTGTCTTAATGATGCATTTCCAAAGCAGTGAAACAGCCTCTTGCTCACTCTGCCTCACACTAAATGGCAGCTGAACAGCACAAAGGGTTAAGAAGTTAACACAGCGGGCAAGTGTGATCAGTGGCAGTAAGAGTAACTACAATTAAAACCAAATATATCTGCTTTTGCTTACTGTATTTTTTCTTTATAATTTCTTATATCATATTAACTTTTCAAGACTACTTAAAAGCAAACATCTGTCAAATAATGTATGAAACATTACCTCAAAATGTTTTTATTTTTGACTACTTTGGCCCTTTGCTAAGATCCATGCTGTGGATAGCAAACATTTAATCTTCAGGGCTTACTAGTGTAGCAAGAAGCCAAACTTCATTTTTCTAAAAATAATGATAGCTTAGTATCAAAAGATTTCACAACTTCCCTCCCATTCAGAGATTGAATCTATCATTATAATAATAACAATATTTTATATGGCACCTCCCAGCCATATAGCATCCAGCTTGCCAAATGGGACCATACAGTTAGAACACATTAAACCCATTAGATGCGAGACAAAAACAGATAAGACCATTTAAATAGCATGTAAGAGAGGCCGTAAGAGAACAAATATGGCTAGGGAGATCTCGAACCAAAGAACTCAAATGATGGCACTGCTTATGGGTTCAAACATTCCAGAAACTCAGGAAGCATCTGATGTGTGCCACCAACTGTGCTGAGTCCTCAATGCTTCACTTGGAGTTCAGAGGCACTTTATGTAACCTCTATTCTGATTCATTTTGAGTCAATATTTTTAAAAGGTTTTGGTTTTTAATTATGTGTACTTGTGGGTGTGTGTGTGTGGAGGAATATGCATATAAGTGCAAGTGCCTTCAGAAATCAGAAGCAACAGATCTTCCTGACGTCGGAGCTACAGGTGGTTGCAAGCCACCCTACATGGGTCCTGGGAACTGAACTCAGGTCCTCTGGAAGAGCAGTCAGTTTCCTTAACCACTGAGCCCCTCTCTAGCACTTGACTCATTTTTTTCAAACTCAATACCACTATTAGAGTCTCATTTCCAGCTATTTCAGGGCTTCCATGATAGTCGTCAGTGCTGTTCAACTTTTACCTTTCAGAAATATAAATGCACTACCTGTTTTGACCCTTGTTCAGTTGGGCCAGGCCATACAAGTTCTAATGAAGTGTGAATGGATGATATTAGACTACTCTGTCCAGGGCAGAACACTTGCTTATCGCAAGTATAGGGCTCGCCTTTCTTGATTAGCAAAGTAAGAGATAGTAACTATTTCAGCAATCTGAGGCTCTGTGAACTTACAGTGGACTCACATACAGCATGAGCAACAATTACATCATGTTGAAAAAAACTGTGTGCTCCATCCTGATTGTGATCTGGGCCTCAATTTAGTACAGAGACCTATATGCTGCAGTCAGACAAGATCTTCACTGAGCAACCTCTTAAAAACTAATTCAGTCCAGGCATTCAAAATACTTTGAAGCTGCATGATAATAGTTACTAATTATTGAATACTTACACATGTTAAGCATTTGGAAGAATGCTTTCCATATATTACTGTGTCAGATGAACTAAATGACTTTAAAAGATATGATTATAATGAAAGCCTTTCCTCAAAGGGGAAAGCAATGGTAACTAACATCAAAATCACACAGCTTATCAGCTAAAGAACTTCATTAGAACTTAGGCTGTCTAAATACAAAGTGTCTGCTTACTAGTACAAGGATGTACTTCCCCTCTGCATAATGTAGAAGAAAATCTGGTCGCATATCAGTGGCTGAATAAATACCGCTCTTCAGCAGATGGTGTTCAAAAGCAGTACTGTTTTATAAATACTTACATATTTTGTGATTGCTAATCTATTAAGGCATTTATCTTTCATTTGAAAAAGGAGTGAGGAAACTTGTATTTTGATTTATCTCTCTTATTCTAATTCACCGAGATGTCATAGTAGATTATCCATTTCCTATGGGTAAAATATAGGGCCCGTAAGGAAATGCTATTCATATTTACTAGTGAGCAGGCTGTGTCACCACCAAGTACATGACCCAAACTTTCTATTGAAGCTTCTGAAAAATGTCTTGCTGGAAGGTGTTCTGTCCTACAAGTCTCTTGCCAACACTTGTATTTGTTTCTAATCATTTCTCACACTTCTGAAAATGTTAAGGAGGGTGAAGAAACACCTTGCTGACAGCATGCTCATTGCCAAAACAATCAGCTCTTTCCTTTCTTTTTGCCTTCTAAAATTCAAGTTTTCAATACAAGCTCTTTGGGTGCATTCCCAAGAGTTTGTTTGGTTAGACTTCACCATGGAAAACAAAATTGGTTCAGCTGAAGTCTGTAGCCAGAACATTTTAAGCTTCATAGACCTTCAAAGTAGTGACCTTCTCTTCACCTCCTCTGCCTCTGTGCTCCATTAAGGAAAATACCCGAAGATGTTTCCAGTCATAGAAGCCAGATTGCATTTTGATTCTATTTGAGAAGAGGAACCGAGTGGAGCTGGAGCAGGTGGCCATTTGTGGCTCTTACCTCAAATGAGCTTTGGAAAGTTCTTCTGTAAATCTTTGAAAGTCTTTTGCAACTTAATAAATTTCTGGACTTCTTGGTTCCTTATTAAAGGAACCAGCTTTATTTCTACATCCTTTCTCTCTTCTTTCCCAAGAATCTCTACAATCAGACAAATCATAATTATATTCAAAGAAGATTGAATACAATTAGGTCTCTAACCCTCCTGTTGAGAAAATGAGGATGAGTTCACTATGTGCCAGAAGAGCTGATTTTTGTATTTCAGTTCTCTTGGCCTATACAGTGCAGGTGGGAAGGTCTGAAGAGGTCCGTGCTCTTCAGATTCCCATCTCAGCTGCTATAAACCCATCTTCTCTGTAACAGCCTGGTGTTTCTTTGAAATATGGCAGCTCCCAATAGTTCCATGCATGAAAAAAAAAACCCACATGTCTGACCTTTCCTGTAGCCTCCTTTGTCCAAAGCATCCTACGATATGAGAACAACTTGTTCACTCTTTCCCCCTCAATCATTCCATCTGCTAAAATCACTAAACATGCCCTGGATTTGATACACAGGCCAGCCTGGGATGCTTCTTACCTGGGCAATTCCCAAGTCTATACTGTCTTCAAAGTGCATTCAGGAGTAGTTATTGTGTAGCTTTTTCCCCCACAGCACAAAAGAACATCTCTCCTTTGACTCTCCATAATCTTTGATCTACTTTATTATCATGCATCATTCTCTCCAATTTTAGCATCTCTTGCAATTTTGCTAAGACCAAAATAGATGCCTATTTTGATATCCCCAGAATTTTTACCACATAGAGCCATTTTAAAATATAGCTGCCAAAAGAATGTAAACAAAACAAATAAACAAAAAAATTTCTTGGTAAAAGATTTAGAAATAAAGCCACTCAAAATGTAAAATAGAAAAACCATTATAGAGAAATCAAAGTTTACAGAGTGCTATATTTTCTGCACGTTTCTAAATCAAGTCAACTTGATTCCTTTTTTTTTAACATGTCATGTTCAATCTATCAATTAATTCTATTGACTACCTTCAAAATCCAACCAACATTTAAAACCAACCTGGTGCAGTTATCACTACCTCTTGCTTAGATTTGTGTGTAAGAACTTCATGCCAGGTGTATTCTCAAAAAAGAAGATGGAAGAAAAACATCCTTTAAATAATTAACTCCAATAATCTTATTCTTCTACTCAAAGTCCTGTGAAGTCTTTCTTATTTTATCCTTTAACAATATGCTCTATGTTCCCCTTACCCTTACAGCTTCCCTTGACCTCCCTTCTGTGCCTGCCTCACTTGGCACAGCCACAAAGAACTCTGTCTCTTTAAAGCACACTTCTTCTAAATGTCTCTGACCACTGCTTTGCTCTACATGGAACACCGTACTTCCCGAAATAGCCAGGAATCATTCACTCCTGTCTTTCAGATCTTCTCAGCAGATCTAGCCCAAGCACCACATGTCTGTCCTTGTTTCATTTCAGTTACCCCAATAAACACTCACAACTCCAAATTACAGTCCAGCATAGTAGCGAAGTCACAGTAGCAGGGGCTTCAAACATCTAGTCACACCACATTCACACTCAAGAGTAGAGAGAAATGAAGGCATTCACACTTTCTTGCTTGCTTTCCTGCAGCTGTTTCTTGTCATTGCACAGTTCAGAACTCCATGATGGTGCCACAACAGTAGGCTGGGACATTAATCAAAGAGACCAAGTCAACCTACCAGTCACATCCTCACAGGGCAACTGCCACTCTGTTCTAACACTTCTTAGCCCTCTTTAGGTCAATAGTTTTTGTTTATCTATTGCACTTTAAACAAATCTACCATTTTATCTTATTCCTTTAGCTAGAGTGTACACGTCATGACGGTGAGGAACCTTGACCTGCTTTCCTTAAAAACAATTCTGGGGCTGGAGAGATGGCTCAGTGGTTAAGAGCACTGACTGCTCTTCTGGAGGACCCGGGTTCGATTCCCAGCACCCATATAGTTATAAACAGTTGTGAACTGCCAATAACTCCAGGATCCAGCTCCCTCACATATTTATACATACAGGCTAAAACATCAATAAAATAAATAAAAAATTCTGAAAGACAAAGAATGAGTGATTTAATTTAATCTTAGATACATTTCTCTGATATCTAAAACAATGAAACTCAAGGTGTTGATAATTTCAGACCTCAGGATTCTAGCAAAAGAGTCCCACTAAACAGACTTAAAAGCAAGATAAAGTATTTTATTATTATGAACCCAAATAGGACCATGAAAACAATGTGTTTAATCCACTCAGACTTGAGTTTTGTGTATGTCAATAGATATCATATTATTTACAATCTTCTATATGTTGACATCCAGTTATGCCAGAACCATTTGTTAAAGATGTTTTCCTTTTTCCATTGTACAATTTTGGCTTCTTGTTCAAAAATTAGGTGTTCATAGGTATTTGGATTAATGTCAGGGTCTTCAATTTAATTTCATTTGTGTGTGTGTCTGTTTTTATGTCAATACCAAGCTACTTTTATTACTATACCTCTATAATAGAGTTTGATGTCAAATCTTGCTTGACCCAGTGGTTATTGAGTTGAGTGTTATTCAGTTTCCATGAGTTTGTAGGCTTTCTGCAATTTGTGCTTTTGTTGAATTCTACATTTAAGCCATTGTGATTCAATAAGATACAGGAGTTTATTCTAATGTTTTGTACTTGATGAGATTTTCTTTGTGACTGATTATGTAGTTAGTGTTAGAGAAGGTTCCATGATATACTGAAAAGAAGGTATTTTTTTGTGTTTGGATTGAATGTTCTATAGACTTGTTAAGTCCATCTGAGTCATAACATTTGTTAGTTCCTTAATTTCTCTGTTAAGTTTCTGTCAGGCAGACGTGTCCAGTGGTGAGAGTGGGTGTTAAAGTCTTTCACTATTAGTGTGTGGAGTTTGATGTGCAATTTAAGCTTTAGTAATGTTTCTTGTACATATCTGGGTGCCCTTGTTTTGGGGGCATAACTGTTCAGAATTTAGACTTCATCTTGATGGATTTTCCCTATGATGAATATGAAATGTCTTTCTTCATTTCTTTTGATCACCTTTAGTTTGAAATCTATTTTGTTAGATATTAGGATGGTTACACTAGCTTGCTTCTTAGGTCTTTTTGTTTGGAAAGTCTTTTCCTAACCCTTTACTCTGAGGTAATGTCTGGCTTTGAAGTTGTGGTGTGTTTCTTGTATGCAGCAATAGGATGAATCCCATTTTTGCTTCAATTCTTTCAGCCTGTGTCTTTTTATAGGCAAATTAATTCTATTGATATTAAGGAATATTAGTGATCAGTGATTGTTAATTCCTGCAATTTTTGGAGTGTGTGTATGGGTGTGTGTGTGTGTGTGGTGTGTTTCCATTTTTAGGATTTACTGGTATGGGATTATCTATTGCCTGTGTTTTCCTGGGTGCAGATAATTTCCTTGGGTTGGAATTTTTCTTCTAATGCTTTCTATAGGGCTTGGTTTATGGATTGGTATTGTTTAAATCTAGTTTTGTCATGGAATATCTTATTTTCTACATCTATGATGATTGAAAGTTTTACTGTTTATTGTTATCTAGGCTGGCATCCATGGTCTCTTAGTGTCTGCATGTCTGTCCAAAACCTGTATTTCAGAGTCTCCATTGGGAAGTCAGGTGTAATTCTGCTAGGTCTATTTTTATATGTTACTTATTCTTTTTCCTTTGCAGCTCTTAATATTATTTCTTTTTTCTGTATATTTAGTGTTTTGATTATAATATGGCAAGGGGACTTTTTTTGGTCCAGTCTATTTGGTGTTCTATAAGTTTCTTGTATCTTCATAAGTATTTCATTCTTTAGGTTGGGAAAGTTTTCTTCTACGAGCTTGTTGAATGTATTTTCTGTGCCTTTAAACTGGTATTCTTCTTCTGTTCCTATTATTCTTAAGTTTGATATTTTCATGGTTTCCTATATTTCCTGGATTTTTTATGCTATGACTTTGCTGGCTTTAATGTTTTCTTTGACCAATGAATCTGTTTTCTTTATAGTATCTTCAACACCTGAGATTCTCTCTTCCATCATGTGCATTTGTTGGTTATGCTTGCATTGGTAGTTGCTTTTTGTTTACCTATGTTGTCCAATTCTATCAGTTTATATTTTCTTTATTGCCTCTATTTCAATTTTCAAGTCTTAAACTGTTTCCTTCACCTGTTTGATTGCTTTATCTTGTTTTATTTCATTAAGAGATTTATTGATTTCTTCCAATATTTTTTGCTTTTTCTCTATTTCTTTAAGTGATTTTTTCACTTCTTTTAAAATCCTCTATTAGTTTCATAAAATTATTTTTAAGTTGGTTTTCCTCTGCTTCATCTGCATTGGAGCATTTGGGTCTTGGTTTTGTAGAACCACTAGGTTCCGATGGTGCCTTATTGCTCTTTAGGTTGAATGTATTCTTGCCTTGGCATCTACTCATCTCTTCCTCCAATAGGTGCAGGCAGTGTTTTTGCCTCTTGGTCTGATCTGTGCAGGAGGTGTTTGTGTCTCAGGGAGCTACTACTTCGCAGGGAGAGGAGGATGGGTGAGTTTGTGGGCAGAGTGGGATTTGTAGTTTACATGGTCTGATGACACATGTGGAGCAGCTTGCCCACAGAAGGATTGTCTACTGGCTGGCTAATGTGGCTGCGATTGGTGGGGAAGAGCATATAGGGTATGCCCCTGGCATAGGGCCTAGAGACTGGGCTTTTCAGTTGGGAGGCCAGTCACTTACCTCTTGGTCTGATCAGTGCAGACAGTGTTTGTGACTATTCTTTTATTAAAATTATTTTTATTTTATATTTGGAAAATAATAATTTTAGTTTTTATTTACATGAGAAATAATTTTTATAATTACACATTATTTTTTCAAAATTTCTCTTTGCCAGTAACTGTGGTGAATCTCATATAACTATGATAATAATATGTATCTGTTGTGTATAGAAGCATTGATGTTTTTTTTTTTCATGGTCCTTTTTCTTACAGTCTCTTAATTAAGTACTTTGATGCTTTCAAAGTACACTGCTAATTACCTTTTATATTAATTCTATTGTTATTCTTTCCTGTTATCTTTCAAATGATTTAAGTCATTTAACATGGGTAAAAAATGGTCTAATTAACATTGAAAATCTGAAATGTTAATTTTGTTTTCAGTATTTCATTATAAATATGAACATGGTCATTTTCAATGCACTAATTAGATGTCCAACTAGTCAGCTTCCTCGTCAGTGGGAATCTGCACATTTTCTAGGAATGCTAACTTATGTCCTTTTCTACCCAGTGCAGAGCTAGCTTTATTTAGCCCGGGCTAGTTGGGAAGGCATCATTTACACACTTAACTTCACTAATTTTGCCTGACTGAGTAACAAGATAGCTTAAGTAAATGAAAGACATGTAAGGAAATGAAAGTATGTCAAAGGTATGTTGTTAAATTAAAGGAAAATTTACTGTACCAGTATACCCAGATGGATTCTAAACAGTAAGTCAATTCTTTGCCTCCATAGGACCTCCTAGGAGGTCCTTGATCTAGGTTTGAGCATGCTTATTTTTAGGAGTAATCAAAACATTTTCTGTGTAATCATAACTCAAGCCATAGTTTTTTAAAGGATTTTTTTAAAAAGATAGCACATATATAAACCTCCGTTAATCAGATCCCATTAATATGATTACATATTCTAAATGACAAGTCCCAAATACAAAATGTTAAAAATTCTCGGATCTTGAAGCTCAGATATTTGTAGAATCAAAAGACTAGGCATTTAGTATAGAGTAGAGAGAGCTCCACCTGTAAAATGCCAAATAAAATGTTTACAATATAACCTGAGAACCTTAATTCAGTCAGAAGTACCCATGTAAAAAAGTCTGGCATACTACTGTGCATTTGTAATCCCACTGTTTGGATGGGGAGACAAGCAGGTCACTAAGATTCACAGGCCAGCCAGCCTGGCCTGTTGAGTGGGCCCCAGCTCCTAGAAATAGTATCTCCAAAGACAGGGATGGCTCTTGAGGAAAACATCTAAGGTTTATCTCTGGACACCACATGCAAGTGCACATACACAGAATAAATATGTATGTAAATAAATAAATAAGAGTTGGTCCATAAAATAATATATAGGTTTCAACTGTCAGGCAGTTCTTGAAAAGTGAAAGTCAGAGATAATTTGCCAAATAAGTCAACAGAAACTTCTGGAGGAAAGAGCCTATTTGGCTTAGTGTTTATGGTCCATCCTGAGGGGAGGCCAGATTGAGAACTCACTGTAGAAACCTGGAGGCAGGAAATGAAACAGAAGCCATGGAAAGACGCTGCTTACTGGCTTGCTCAACATGGTTTTCTCAGTCTGCTTTCTGAGACTCAAAGCCACCTGCCTAGGGAGTGACCACTCACACTGGGCTATGCTCTTCTACCTCCATCATTGGCTTGTCTACCAGGCCACTAGGATGGACACATTTTTCTCTACTAAGTTTCCTTCGTCGCTGATGATTCTAGAGTAGTTCAACACCACAACGTTTTTTCCCATTCTTTATTATTGAAAACAGCTTACCAAAAGGAAGGTAGATGCCTCGTTGCGTTTGGTATTTATTCAAATGTAAACAAAAGGCTTTCTATTCCTATTATAGCTTCCTTATACCAAAAATAAGCAAAAAAAAAATATTTCAGAGCTTTCCAAATAACAACTAAATCAAGTTTTTTGACAGTTGAACTTATCTGATTTGGGGCAAGAATGTCAAAAATATTACTGAGACAGAAAATTAAAAATAAAATAATATTAAATAAAACACAATACCTTAGGTTTGGCAAAACCAGAACAACTCCATTCTTCTCAGAGACTCTGTCTAACAGCTAAACACACTGGACAGGTAACAAAGCTTGTAGAAGCTCTTCAAGGTGGAAATGATACTGCCAAGGGGCACTGGGGCTAGAGAAAGAGCATTGTGCATGCTTCTTGCAGGTTTTGTTGTTTACAGAAGAAAATAAAAATCTTTGAGCCAGAAGCATCTGAAGGCAAATGCCACAAAAGGCCTATTCATCTTATCCAGAACACCATGACTCAGGGCACCAACAAGATGCACAAATATTTTTGACAATACCTGCCCTACTTGAACCAAACACCAGTGGGAAAAAAATTCTACTCACACGGCCAAGTAATTCCAGTTGGGTCCCAGAAGTCTGAATAATGTCTAGAGTTTCATAATATACAATTATCTCATAATATCCTGAATACAGTTATAACTTCTAATCTAGGAAAATCACAACTTGAGTGAGAAAAGACAGCTAATGGATATCAATGCCAAAATCAATTAAAGTATTGAATAATGTGACAAAGATTTTCAATCAACCTGCATAAAAATGGTTTGTAAGCAGTTATGAATTCATGGAAAATTAAAAAATCTTAACCAAAAAATACTTTAAAGATTTAAGTTGGAATTACGGAACCAGAAATACAACCAGCAACCCTACTTCTTCACAAAAACACTAGTAAGTTCCACAAATGAGTGAAAATTATATCGCTTGAAATCTAGAAGGGTAATTCCTCAAGCAGCTTTATTTTGGGTCAGGATTATTTTGGCTATCTGGGTCTTTCATGGTTCTATATGAACATTAGAGCTTATTTTTCTAATTTCTATGAAGAATGTCACAAAGATTTTTATTAGAATTGCATTGAATCCATAAATTGTGTTTGGTAGGATGGTTATTTTAAAAATATTAGTTATATTTATCTGTGAGATGGAATATCTTTCCATCTTCTAGTGTCTCTCCCAATTCTTCATAAATTTCATGTCTTCAGTGTTGAGTGGGTAATATTAATGTTGATGAAGAAAGGGAGAATTGAGAACAATTATTATTATAAAGCCACAGGAAGGTGTTATTTTTTACTTAAAATTTATATCTAATGTATATTATATTTATACATAGAGTTTATATGAAGCTATGCTATTTCAAAGGAAAAATGCACTTCCAAAGAATTATAAACTATCTAACAAAATACCATGAAAGAGTCCTTTCAAGTTGTTAGTTAAGGGACTCCAAAAGACTTTCCAAAAGCTACAGGCTATTGACATTGACATTGATTGACTCACAGAAATTGAAGTTAAGACTTCATTGTTGAAGACACCACACATTTTTAAAACATGGCTTTGAAGACTTGAGCTGGATCTGACCCATAAGCCTATTGCCTGAGGAACTCTCAGAGTACCTGCAAGAATTAAGAAGCTGTCAATAGAGAAAAATAACTGAAGTCCTATCCAATGTAAATCCTATGAACCACAACAGTGAACAGCCCGTAAGACATCCCCAAGGATGCAATAGTGGCACATGTATTGACATAACCACCAACCATTTACTTGTACTTATTGCCCACTCAAATGGAAGGAACTCACACCTGATACTGTAAATCTAGTGAACTGTCTGTGGCTGGGTGGTTGTGGACCCTAGAGGAGAACCTACCTGCTACTGCTACTTTCCCTAGACCAGCATAATTCTCAAGTGCATTCTTAAAGCCTACCCTTACATTCACAGCAATTGTTCCCTTCCCTTCATCAAAGAAGCTTTTTTCTACAGCAGGTGGAAACCCTCACAAAAATCCACAACTGCTTAAAATGCAGAGAACAATTGATAGTGGGTGCCCATTCCCAATTGACACAGCTACAAAACAATCCCTACATATAAACCTCAGGGAACATCGTGGCAGAAGGGGCAGAAAGTTTGTAAGATCCATAGGATCAGAATATCTGCTGTGTGATAGTGTCTTCTATGTACGAGAGAGTCGTACCCACAAAATCTTAACGATATTGTCACATAAACAAAACCTGCACAATAGAAAAACCAAATGACATCCCAAAATGGATGCGGGCTAGGGAATCTCACAAGACCCCATATATAAATGAAGAGCTATAGGCAATTAATGGTTGCTAAGAGAGGAAGAATCAGTTTTCTCCAGGAATAAGTCCCCTGATACGTAATCTAATCCCATGTGGTCAACCCTAAAGTAGCATTAAGTATACTCAGCAAGTTGTATTTATATATGCATATAAATTTAAAAAATAAAGAAGGTTCTGAACTTGAAAGGGAGTAAGTAGAGGACATAGGAGAAGTTGGAGTGGGGAGAGGGAAGGGTGAAATGCTGCAAATATAATAATCATATGAATTTCTCAATCACATAAATGTAAAAAACAATAGACAAGCCAAAAAATAAAAAATTAAAGATAGAAAATTTGTAGACAAATCAATCAAATTTATCAATATAACAGAGAAAACATCTGAAAAAAGCTAAAGGAGACTCATGAGCACCTAAGATAACAAAATAAAGATGTTTATTTTCATATTTATCAATTAAGTTACTCTCAAGCCACCCCTCTTCTTTTCCTTCCCACTCTGTTAGCTCTATTTCTTCCCTACAAGGATCTCTCTACATTCATTCTGTTTTGTTTTGTGACCCACTAAGTTTAACCAGGACCAACTCTGTGCCCATGGGTTTGGAACTATCCATTGGAACCCAATACTTTCACTAATGTGCACACACTAAAGACATTGAATCCCCTACTCCCAGAATCCATCAATACCTACTAGTTCAGCATGACCCTTCCCCTGATTCATGGCTGATAACTTTACAAACTCAGTCTGTGTAGGTCCTTTACAGCTGCAATGAGATCCTGATTACAATGGCTGTGTCCTGCCTAGAAGGCGGCCTCTGCAGCCTCTCTTCATATCTTTGAGATCTTCCATCTTTCCACCTCCTTTTCCATACTGCTCCTTGAGGATTACAAGATGGTCTAATTATCGTAGGGCTAAACATTCACTGTCTCTTGTTCTCAGCATTTAGAAGAACCATGTATTTCTGAATTCAATTTACCACTGTTCACCGGAAAGAGAGCCTTCTCCAGTTACAGCTAGAGAATCATTCATCTACCCATATAGATATTTCAAAGGCAGTTTGACATGTCAGCATAGCTAAACAAGAATAATAGATTCCCCATTTATATAATTTTCCCAGCCATGTGTCTTTTGTTGTTTTTCATCGGGTTTACAGTATTAAACATGTGTTCCTTCATATGGAGTCATGGAGAAAGCTAATGTATCACATCATGGAAGTACCAAAATATGGAGAGAGGAAAAGTGGGGCTGAAAAGTTCCCCAAATTTGGTGGAAAATATAAAGGCAATGTTGCAACAAGGAAACAAACTTCAAATGGGATCAATCTTAAGAAGCCAAAAATGCTGAGAGGAGTCATAATTAACATTTGAAAACAAACAATGTCAGAATGTCATTAAAGGCAAGAGAGTAAAAAGCAGCAATCTACCCAATGGGAAGTACAACATTTTAAAGATGTCAGTTCTTATTAGAAACTGTGCAGAGCAGATGCAGCACGCTTTAAAAGTACTAAAACAGGGCCAGTGAGATGGCCCAGAAGATAAAGGCTCTTGTCTTCATGCCTGACAAATCTGATCTGGATGTCAGGAAAGCACGTAGTTGAAGAAGAGAACTTATTTTTGTAGACTGTCCTCTCCAAAACAGAGGTTATCATAAACGATAAAAAAATATGCTGCCCAGAAAAAGAGCGTATTTTGAATTTAACAAATAACACAAAAATAAAAGGATAAAATATGTTATATCATATAACACTAATAGATACAAATCAAGCGACTATAGAGCAGATGTTTAAGGCTGATTGATCTGATGATAATAACATAATACTCCTAAATGTGAACACATCCTACAAGAGAATAAGATAACTTCAATATTAAAAAAAAGCAAAAGTCGATAGTACCATAAGAACAAATGGTAGATTACAAAACTCTTCAACATACTACATTGCCAATGAAAAAATTACCAGTCAGATGCCAGCATGGTATAGAAGAAATGAACAGCACAATCAATCAGCAACAGCAGAAGAGACATTTGAAGGTTTCCATATAAAATTCACCAAGAGCCGCCATATTCTGGATCGCGAAACAAACCTCCATAAAGGTAAATGAACTAGAATCTGCACAAGAGTTTGACTCCATTGCTGGGGTCTGATTATGCCTGCGCTGGGTCCACTTCTATGCCTTGTCCCTTTTACACAGAAACAACCTGATAGGAAAGATTGTGTTTGATTTGTTTTGGTCTCAATAAAAAGTTTAGGACACACAGACCCCAGCCCTGATGTGCACAGAATGTTGTACCCAAGCCCTTATTCCCTAACTATTAAAACCTTTACCAGTTTCTGAGGTAAGTCCCTACACTGGGGGGGGGGCTTGAACAAGAGCAGTTTTCTAATGGTTACACGATCTTAAATTCCAAAGTATTGGTAAAGTTACACTCTTTAAGATCTCTCTTTGATTCATACATGAGTATCTTCTTGTCTTCCCCCACTACAATCCACCATATCAATAGGCTAAGGAGAAAAGTCTCATGATAATTTCAATGTATTAAAAATATTTCAGCACCTAGTGTAAAAAAAGGAGTAATAAAGGGCACTTCCTCAATGTGGTTTAAAAAAAAAGTTGAGAAAACAAACACAGTAGTAAAATCTACCAGGTACTATCTACTCATCATAAAAGAAAATATTTCCTCTAGGATTAAAAACAAGGCAGAGATACCTTCCTTTACTATTCTTATTTAACAAGGCATTGTAAATTCTGATAAAAGTTTATGCAGTAAAGCAAGAAAAAGAAAGAAAAGGAATGACAGTGAAGAAGTGAGCCATACTCATTTGGGATGACATACTTATCTGCAGAAAGCTCTAACCAACAAAATCACATAGATAAATTCTCTTAATTGAGGGAGGTGCGCAAGGACTGTGAATTTAAAATAAACATACAAAAGCAGTAACATTTCTGTATGTTAGCAAGGAAAATGGGGAAACAAATGAAACAGTACTATCCCCAATTGTTCTATAGAAAGTAAAATGGACATCAATTAAATATTTCATATAATGATTTTGCTGAAAACTGCAAAATGCTCATGAAAGAAATAAAACTCAAATAGAACAGATATACCATTCATAAATTTCAAGGATTCACCTACTAAGGAAGACATTTTTCTCAAATTCTCATATATACAATGTACAATTCCATTCAAAATCTTAAAATAACAAAATGATCAATGGGAATTAGTAGTATATGAAAGTAATCAAACACTGAGGATGGATGAAGACCAGTGAATCTAAAAGGACAATACAAGGAATTCCTGTACTGAAATTAATCGACACATTAACCACCAAGGTTATACATTTCAGGAAATTCTATGGAACTAAACACAAAAGTTCAAGTCAAATAACAATTGGTGAAATATGCTTAAGATGAATCTGTCTCGTTGTATTATAATGATGTCAGATTTTAAGACTTGGTAATTTTTATTCTTATAATTCTATGTAAATCCACAATTAACTCAAACTCAAAACATTTAAAAAGCTATACAAAGAAAATAAAAATCCAAATAGTGGGGACACACACGGATGTGAGCCTGTTCTAACTTGACTGACAGAGAGTTTGAGCTTATCTTTGCTCTTTCAAAGTTTTTGACAAGTGTGGCTACACACCCTGACCTAGTGTGTGGTTACTTGGAGTTTAAGACATTAAGATGACCCGTAGAGATGGATCTGCTCCACTCTAACCAAAGGTCAGAGAATTTGAGCCTACTTTGCTCCTTCTTTTAAAATAGGATGTTTGATATAGGGAGTGGCTGCCTATAGGATACTTGGTCTAGGGTGTGTTCAGTGCATATTCCAGCGTAAAACATCAAATACTTTACTCGGGAAATAGTAGTTGACATCTCAAGTATTGAAGCAATGAACTTTTCTGATTGTCCTTTTTGTTATGTTAAAACAATCTTTTGCTTCACCACTTTGTATTGGGGTATAAAAGCAGATAAAAATTAAACAAGAGCAAATTCAATATTCAGAATCCAGTGAGTTTTCCTCCCAGTACTATCTTACGTCTCTGTGTTTCTTTCTTATCTCTGTTCCTCCTACCTAACATTTCTAATCCACATGCCCCTACCCTGGAGTGTATGAATTTTGTCAAAGCTGGTCTTCGACATGAAATAATGGCTTATGCTTGATTAATGCTTTTCACTTGTTATTGCAAATCATTTTTGTTACTCTATTGCTTACTCCTTTTGTTACTATGACAACATAGCTAACAAAAATAACTAAGGGAAGAGGAGATTTATTTTGGATTACAGTTTGAGGGAGACTGAAATCCATAAAGGCAAATACTAAATATCACAGGACCACATCCAGCATCTGGGACTCATGATGACATCATCTCCGCTCTAACAGGTTTGGATGTCCCTGTCAATTCAAAGTCATTGTCTTGGACACAGTATTCCTCCCTCTTGGACTGATTCCATATTATGTCTGTAGGTTTAATTGGATAATGTTCCACAGTTCTGGAACAATTTCCTGATGTCTCTTTTTAAACTTAGGCTTCGCCTTCTCAACTTTATACAATGACCTCATAGAGGTTCCTTAAAGAGAATCTAATCCTATCACATAATGGCTCATCTTAGTTGTTGTCTAGGACCTTTGTCCATGATCTTGTATCTCTTCAGTTGCGCATGCCTGAAAAACAGCATGAACATTCTACCAAAGATCTGCCAGCTTGAGGAGTTGTCTATTTCTCTTCTACCAAAGCTGTGGTAGGTTCTGTATGACCTGGGTGCTGATCTGAGAACAAACTTCCATAGGAAAACTTTTTGGAGCATGATCACTTTGATGGTTTTCAAAGTTCAGGCTTTATCCTCCCAAATGAATGTGCATTGTTATGAACTAGAGTACAAGAGGGGGAAATTGCCTATTGGTACAGTACAGAGCTTGAGGTTTTTCTTTAATGGCACTAATTTCTAGGAATCACATCTTCTATCTCGACACCGACCTTGCATGCAACTTTAAATTTGCAGGCTCCTTTTCTCATTGCACTCTCTTCAGTTTCCTGCCCCTTCTTACTAGAAATCCGAGAGAGAACATAGGCAGTAATCGTACCCCATCCTGAATGTTACACTACTTTGAAATTTCCTCTGCTAAAGTTTACATTTTGGGACTGCATTACATTTTGATTAATCTCTTGCACAAAGTTTTAGAATATGAGAGAACATATCCAGGACCTTTGCCAAAATATATTATGAATGTCTATGGGCCCAGTTCTCAAGGTCTCTAATAAAAATTTCATGAGCTGGGCCTCCACTGTGTATTTCTCTCTACATTCTGGTCTCTATCTCTAATGATTGCACCCTTGCACCAAAATTAAGAACCATGTGATGGGTGCTATTAATACATATTGTTTATATTCTTCCTTGAGCTAGATATTATATCTCTATTTTTATAGAAAAATTTAAGGTGTCCTTAGTAATAATACCAATGGTGTCGGAGGTTATTCTGTCTTTGTGTTGCTTTTATTGATTAATAGAGAAACTGCTTTGGGCCTGTGGATAGGCCAGAACTTAGGTAGGCAGGGAAGACAGAACTGAATGCTGGGAAAAGACAGCAGAGTCAGAGAGAGAGAGAGAGAAATGCCATGGATCCATCAGAGACAGACACTGGAAATTTTGCCTGGTAAGACACTGCCATGTGGCAATACACAGATTAATAGAAATGGGTTAAACTAAGATGTAAGAGTTAGCCAATAAGAGGCTAGAGTTAATGGGCCAAGCAGTGATTTAATTAATATAGTTTCTGTGTGGTTATTTCTAGGCTAAGCTAGCTGGGTGGCCTGGATGAACAAGTAGTCCCTCCTCCAACATACCAGTTTATTTGCAATGGTCTTTTTAACCATATTCCCCCAATCTGACTAATAGGGACCACTACACTATGTAATTGAAACAATTTATATACTAATCATAATAAAGTCTCTATGAAATGGCCCACCAACATACTTTTGAATACTTCTGATGAAAAAGCCATCAGCCCTGCTGATTCTGTATTAGTTGCAAAATTGTAGCCTCCTATATATTTCTCTGTATAACTGACAAAATGCTAGCAAAGACAGTCAATTGTATGTCCTTTAATATCTCTTACCTACCCCACTCCCAGTTTATAACTAGCACAATATGCATCCAACCATCCATACATCAGTCCAACTTTACTAGGGTAAATTCTTCACTTCTCTGTTTTAGCCATAGAGACATACCTATGAATCTCAATTTTATTGAATTTCCTAAATGATACTTCATCTTTCCCAGGAAGTTAAAAAGCAGGCATTTTTTTGTTCAGTTTAAAAAGGCACGAAGACTTTCACTCCACAAAGAAGAATTAATTCATTTGCACAGGAGAAGACATTAGGCAATAAAAGTCTTAGCATCCCACCAAGGATAGTGTTAGTATCTCAGAGTGAAACAACACCGAGAAAAATTTACAGTGGTTCTATTGATTGCCAAGCAATAGTATAGGGTGGAGTCATGCCTAGCTGAATTTAGAGGGCTCTTTGCCACAGTCCTTCACCTAATGGAAAGCCTTAGCAGTATCTGGATTAAAGGGGAACTCAGCACTCCAGATGCTGCCTCTATTACTGTCCAGCTGGGATGCTTCAGACCCAGATCTCATATAAACTTTTTCAGCCCAGGAACAAAGAAAAGTTTGTAGCACCTGACCTCAGATCAGGTGACTATTTATTAATTAGGAGCCTAAGCAATACCTGGGAAAGGAAATGTTCTAGAGAAATATTCATAATTATTCTTAATGTTCTCCCAACTGGAAAATGTTTGTGAAGATGATTTCAGTTTTAAAAATACAATGTAGTCCAAGAAGTATAAAACAAGGGATCTGGGGAAATTAGGTAGTACATGTACCAGTACAATTTAAAATGACAAAGCACTGTGCAGGCTGTCTTCTCCTCCAAAGAAGAGTCCTATAATAGAAGTAAGTTAAGTCAGCATTTACTTTCCATGTAAGGAACTTTCGATCACAAAGGAACTTTCTTTGGGTTATCAATGTTTCTTCTTATGTTCTGAATCTTATTTAAAAAAAAATCTCAACACAGTACTGTTCCATTTGGAGTTCAGATGAAGTTTTTTTCTTTCTAAGAATTTGCAACTAAAATGAAATGTATATGATTATCAGGGGAATTTCTTTTTTAAACTTTTATTATAATTAAAATATTATTATTATTTTGGTTATTATTAGTATTTTGGGAGTGTGTGTAATATGTGTAGGTGTGCATGTTACAGTGTATGTGTGGAGTTCAGTAAACACTGTAGAGTCATCTTCATCTTTGTATGAGTTCTGGATAGCAAATGTAGGTCTCCAGGCCTGTGTAGCAAGCTCTCCTATATACTAATCCAGATCACCAGTCCTATCATTAAGAAAATGTCTAAAAGAATAATTATTGGATTTCTTTCCAATGGGACAAAAAAGAAGAATGGGCTGCTAGAAAACAAAATTCTACTAAAAGGAGACTACAGCAATGTCAGAGATGGTTCAATGAGTTACTGAGTATGTGAGCAGTAAGCAGGCATGGAGAATCAGAGATGGAAATTGTCAGGAATGAGAAGTTCTGGACTAGTGTAATGTCTGGGCTGACATCTATTTTAGATAGTCTTTCGTTAGTAGAAGTAATTTTCAGTTTTTGAGTGATGACATAACAATTTGCAATTATTGCTGTCTTACCTGTTTGTGTCAGTATTAGTTTTTAGAGAATATGTAATTCTAACTTAACTGATTTAGGGCATTCAATGAGAGAATGTTTTGGCCAACATATCATATTCAATATGCACACTGGTCCCATGGAATGGAAAGTAATTTTAATTAATATTAAAGGGTGACAAAACCCTGTGAACCTCAACTTTCTCAAATAAGAAAAGAGACCAAGGCCCAAGGCTGTCAGAATTTATTTCTGGATATTTATTTCTCTTAAGTCTGCATTGCCACAGATAACAGGATACACTTAGGGACACCCACACCTCTGCACAGTGGGGTCATTTTAAGGTATGGTCAATAATTTCTTATTGCTCATTTTCTGACTTCTCATTACACAATGTCTTGTCCAACATTTGTTGTTACCCTGAAACCAGTGTGACTTTTATATGCAGATTATAGTCATACAAGACTATCTATAAACAAACTACAGGTCATTATCCCTTCTTGCCAGCATGAGGGTTGTGCACAATTCCTTCCTTCACTGGCTCCATTACCCTAGGAATATGTGTTGACATTGGGCTACATTGAGATTGAGCAGTAGGGAGACTCTTACATACAGAGAAATCAAAGTTAGAGGTAAAGAATATGTCTTGATTTCCTCCACCGAAGCAGAAACAGCTTTTCCCTGGAATCCATGTGAATTCTAGGAATTCTAAGATAATCTCTAGTAGTATCTTGTTTGGACATGTGTGTTATACAAGGTTTCTCATTGCCACCAAGACCCTATCCATCATTGATAACATTGTTCAGTGGGGATATATAGTTAAGGTTTCACAAGACAATTTTCAAAAAAATTCTAGGAAACAAACTTATCCTTGAGTCAGGCATCCACTGTCTTCCAGCACGAACTGTTACCAAGCTTGGCCTCATTGACCTAACCTGCTCTCTTACATCCAACTTCTGGGTGGCCCAGGAAGGTTATTGTCCCTCTAAGACTACAGCAGGCATAGGCAGTGAAGAAAAAGGAAAGTTCCTAGATCAGAAAGAGGGAAGAAGGAGAGTGAAGAATACAGAATTATTCACCAGACACTGAAAACTGCAAGTCACTGCTGTTGAAAGGTTAAAGGTCATTGTTAGAAATTGACTGTGCAAACTTCAGAGAGGAGAGACACATACTGTTAAGAAAGTAAACACTGGCATGAGACAAGACCAAGAATACTCCACAGCTTACTAGAAATTGTGATTCAAAGCCATATTTTACCTTGTGAAAGGTCCCTTTCCTCAGCTCTAAAATTCAGACAATGTTCACATCCTTGAGTATTTATGAAGATCCATTTATTTTTCAATGTAACTAGGAGAGTTTTAGATAGAGACTGTTTGATCATTCCTGCCTGTCCAGACTTAAAATAATCACACAAACAATACATTCATTGCAACACTGTTTGACCAATGACCCTAGCGTATTCCTAGCTAGCTCTTGCATCTTAAATAAACCTATGTCTTTTATTCTATGTATCATCATAAAGTTGTGACTTACCAGGTAAAGTTCCAGCTTCTGTCTCCTCCCGCAGCTACATGGCATCTCTCTGACTCTGCCTTCTTTTCTCCTCTATCATTGCCTGGAATTTTCCCTTGCTCTATTCTGCTCTGTCATAGGCCCAAGCCAATTCTTTATTCATTAACCAATAAAAGCAACACATGTACAGAAGGACTGCAGAGAAATGCCTGTGAGCAGCTGATCAATAACTAGTATTAATTTGCTATTTGAACTAATATATATTTAAGAAACATTATATATTAGATTTTTTTCCTGTCAAACACTGTAGAACTTTAGCTTAAGACAGGGAATTCAAATCTCTTTAATCTCTACCTTGCAAAATCTTTATGCTAATGTTTTAAGCCACACCTGAACCACACTTGGTAAAACTTTTGTTTACCTGCTGCCTTCTGGGAAATTAAATGTCCAACCATTTCCTTCTTTCCTTCATTTCCTTTGTATCAATTTGCTTCAATCTAGCTAACTGAGAAATATTGGGATGTCAAAAAACAGTGGATGGTGAAAAGACAATCACGACCTGTGCAAGAAAATACTCCAAGTGCCCTTCCTGCCCAAGTGTGCTTGAGAGCTCTATTTCGGATTGGTGCACCCTTTTTGCTTATGCACTACTTTGTATGACACTGAGATTATTCTTTTTTTCTAACACTTATGAAATATCCCGTATAGGTCTCTCATTGTCCTAGAGAGATGAGTCTGAGAAGGTAAAAGGAAACAACAGGCTGTTGTAGTAGATAGGACAGTCAGAGAGGCTACAATCTGAGCAGTAAAGGAAGGAAGGAAAATATGTAAGTAGAGAGTCTCCAAGCAAAAGGCAAGAGCAGCAATATGTACAAGATGCCAGTCACCTTGGACATAACTAAGGAACAGTTAAGCTGATCCTCAGAAAGACCTTGGAACTCCTGCACAGAGAGTACAGGCGTGGAGGTGGATTATGATCTGCTGGTGAGCATTCCACAGACTGCTGAAAATATGGGCATGGGAGTGGAATCTGACCACAGATGAGTCTTCCACAGACTCCTGAAAGGTTTTTCTCCAGGTTAAAAGTAGAGAGAAGCCCTTGGAAGCTCCTCAGTGGTGGAGTTTGTGTTTTAAAGTAACCCTTTCCAAAAGAGATGATGGTGCTCCATAGGAAAGAAGAAAGGTTACTGTTGGGAGTGACCATTGCTAATGTGGGTGCTTTGAAATAAAGCCTGGGACTAGGATGCGGAGACTGACTTTCCCAGCCTCACCTTGGACTCAGAAATTGGAAACAGTTTAGTGTGATAAAAGAATGCTTGCTTATGGAAAATGAGAAGAGAGTTGAGGAAGATTGAAATTGGTGTTGTGGTAGGTTTTATGGGATGGTGATGCTAGTAACTGTGATGGAGAAAATGTTGCAGAAAATATTGTGGGAGAGTCAGAGCTCCATTTTGAAGAGCTGAGTTCAATACATGTTCTATGTGTCTATATAGAGACCTGAGATGGGAAAGGAAGGGTGAAGGTCTGGACACCGTGTTAGTATGAAGTCAAAAAGCAGATGTCACCCATGACCCTGGGTCAAGGGCTGGAGGAGAGCTGATTACATCACCACATTTAAAAGTTTGGAGGCTGGCAGGTTCTAGAAATAAAGTCATTAGTTTTGATAGAAGAAGAACTGTTTGGTTAAAAAAAGTTCTTATTATCACAATTCTATATCTTCTTTTCTTATTGATTTTAATTGCTCTAATTAAAATGTCATACAATGCTTAAATGTTGTAAATAATGAAAATAAAATGACTGACACTCTACCAGAATTTGGAACTTGAGAAGATTTTGGTATCTTGTTGAGTTCATTTTAAATACAAGTAAAGTTATATCTATTCTATCCCAAAATACAAGTAAAGTTATATCTACTCTATCCCAAACCCTTCTTCACCTTCCTCATTTATAGGCCTCTGACAGTATCAGCCACTGGACAATAGTAAAAGCTGCAAACCCATGATAATCACAGTATTGTTCATAATAGTTACATCATCAATAGCTGGATAAATGGATAAGAAAATTATAGTGGTATACTATTAGTATTTTAATAAATAAATCTCACCTGAAGACCAGAGGCAAAACTAAAGCCACAAGAGGTCAGGTAATGGTCATACACACCTTTAATCTCAGGGTATGGGAGACAGAGGTAGATGGATCTCTGTCAGTTCAAGGCTACCCTGGGCTACACAAGATCAGTGCAGAAATAAATCCAGGTGGTGGCGGCTCACACCTTTAATCCCCAAATTAGCAAGCCATACCTTTAATCCCAGCACTAGACAGAGTATAAAACAGAAGAAGAGAAAGTTTTAGTTTCATTAGTTTGAGATTGCTAGCCTTGGGAAAGGTAAAACTTCTCTAATGGCTTGACTGCTTTGTTTTTCTGGTTTGGGGGTTGAACCCCAATTTCTATCCGGGATTTTATCATTCATGCTATAGAAAACACTGTAAATCTAGATGGGAGGAACATGAGGTGTTAGCAGCAGTGTCAGAATGTGGAGCCAGGAGTGAGAGCATAGACTCAGAGGGATGGTGCGGTTAGCATTGAGAGAGTCTGAAACAGGGCTTCATTGGTGGCCACTGAAGTAGAAGCAGACAGGGACCCTTTCAAAGAATTGATTTTGAGTTGGAACTCTGAAAATTGTAATCTCAGAAAATCTCAGAGCAAATGATAGTAGGTGATACTATTAGGACTCTGCAAGTCAAGATGGAATCTCTCAAACAGATAAATGGGACTCAAGCACACATGTGCACAGATTTCAGGAAGGATTGTGCATGTGACTGGAGAGGTGTCTCTGTGGAAGAGCCCTTGTTACTCTTACAGAGACCTGGGTTCAGTTCCCCGCACACACGGAGTAGCTTGCAACCATCCACAACTCCAGTTTCAAAGATCTGAAGCCTCTTCTAAACTCTGCAGGCAGCAGGCAAACATGTTGTACACATAAAATAAGATTAATAAATCTTTTTATAAGTTCACAAGGAACACAAGTCAGTTGTTGAGACAGGCTGTGCCCTGCACTAAGTTACTCTGTATTCTGCAAATTTGTGCCTTTTCCCAGTGCTTTTCCCCAAGAGAGTCCACTTTACAAGCAGGTTTTACTCCATTTTTAAGGATGAATGATGACTGTGCACTTGGGTGGATCCACAAACAAAACCATCTGTCCAACAACATCCATTCAGACAGACTAATAAGCAACTTATTCCAAGGCGTAGGAAAGATACTACCACATAATTTTATTGGGGTGAATTAAGACTGCAGGCAAACTAGAATAATATCTGAGAAACCAGGTCTAAGAACTTATCAGACATACCAGATTGAGAGAAGAGTAGAACCAACCCTGTCATTTGTACCTTAAATAGGGAAACATCCACAGGTAAACATCCAATGCTGATGGCCTCCATCAACCTGTCATCCGACACCTAGTGTGTGTATCAAGAACCACAGCCTCAGACCCCAGCCTCCCTTGTTGACATGACCTGTTTCACTGTCCTTTGCCTGTCCTCCTGTTCATCTCTTTGGATCTGTTGTTCATTTGCCCACCCGGTCCTGCTTTGAACCTGCTCCCGCCTTTTCAGCCTTTTCATCTGGCCCCTTGTCACATCTCCTCAGGGTTATTCTCTACTCTGACACTATAGTAGCTCTTCCCTGCAGTTGACTTTGAATATTTACCTTGTCAACACAGACTCTATGCACATTTCTATCATCCTACTTCTGAAAGCTCTTCAAACTCTGGTGCAGACTCCTCAACCATTGGTATCCCACTGAACACACACACACACACACACA
>LOEQ01003674.1:70684-85833 GCA_001685075.1 Bramus lutescens | reverse complement strand
CACACACACACACACACACACACACACAAGACATACCTCCATTATCACAGTGCCACAAGCTAACAGGCTTTTAACACTAGAAAACAAAGATGATGACATAGCTAAGCTGCCAGAGAAAGAAAAAGTTCAAAGGACTTTTGACCAATTAGCAGCATCAAAAAAAAAAGATGAGGAATTTTATCCAAGACAAAGAAAAGTTACAAAATTAATTCAAGATATAGACTAGGAAGTTAACAAAATGGGTGAAAGAATTGGGACCCTTGAGGAAAAATAAAAAATATGAAAGAAACTTGCACCTACAGATAAGTCTAGCTCTTACCCTTTATTTTAAAAAATCTTCTTTTTACCGCAGACAGAGGTTTTAACATAGCCTCCCTATAAATGATTGCATGCAGAGAATGTGTGACTGTAGGTTTCTTGCTCCCACTTCATATGTATCCAATACAATTCCTACATCTAAGGCCAAAGGAACATCATGGAAAAGGTGATGAGAGTAAGAGCCAGAAGGTCGTGAATCTGCTGCAAGATTTTATATTCTGGATTATATTGAAGGACAAGGAAGCAGCCTAAATAAGATCTGCATAATGACAAACTAATTGACATGTCAATGCAGATGGGTGGAATTTCACAAAGTGTCCCCTAGATAAAAGCTATAGGCAATCAATGACTGCTGAGATAGGACGAATCAAATTTTTTTTTCAGGGATGTGGCTCCCTGATAATCCTAAGTGACCAGCCCTAAACCCTAAACACATGAGCAACTCTAAATGTTCTCTCTCTCTCTCTCTCTCTCTCTCTCTNTATATATATATATATATACATATATTCATCTATACATAGACACACACATACATGCATACTTATATTAAAACACATATTTATAAAGAAGAGGTCATGAACTTGAGAATAGGAAATAGAAAAATGAGCTGGAAGGTAAAGGAGTTATAGATATGGGTGAATATAGCATTTGTGTAAAAAAATTCAAAAATAATTTAAAATTAGAAATATGGAGAAAATTATGAAAGAAAAGAAAGAAACTGAAAAATAATCAAACAGAATTCTGGAAATCAAAGAATCAATTAAAATAGCAAAGAAGAGAGTATCATCAACAAACAAGATCAAATTACAGTGTCAGGGATGGAGGAGAAAGTCAAAACAATAACTTCACAGAAATATGTAAAGAAAACATTATAAGAAGGAAAGAAAACTCCCAAGAGACCAATTCTAAAATTATAAGAGATAGAAGAACTAGCTAAGATAAAAGCTGAGGGCATAGACAAGCTTTCAATCAAATTACTGCACCCAATTTTCTAAACCTAGAGAAATAGATATCTAATGACAGGAAGCATTTAGAACTCCAAATAGACCTCATCAGAGAGCAAACTCTCCTTGACATTTCATGGTCAAGATGTCAAAAATAAGAAACAAAGCAATAATACTAAATGGAGAAGAAAAGAGAAGGGAGAGGAGAAGGATCATGAGGAGAAGTAAATAGATGATGAGAAGGAGGAGACTGATGATGATGAGGAGGAGGAGGAGAGGAGGAGGAGGAGGAAGGATGAACAGCAGGAGGAGAGCAGGGAAGAGGAAGAGACAGTGGCAGTGAGGGTAGCAATAATACAGAAAAATTTCCCTGAAGAACAGGTGCAAAGCTCCTTATAAAGAAAGCTGAACTCAAGATCACCTTAGAATATCATATATTAGCTGGGGGGTGATGGTCCACGCTTTTAATCCCAGCACTTGGGAGGCAGAAGCAGGTAGATCTCTGTGAGCTCGGGGCAGCCTGGTTCACAGAGCTAGTTCAAGGACAGCCAAGGCTACATACAAAGAGACTCTGTCTCTCAGAGAAAAAGAAATAAAGAAAAAACAAGGATATCATACTTCATAACCAAACTGTTTTTATACCAAGGATACAAGGTTGGTTTGACATATGCAAATCAATAAATGTAATCTATCATATCCATAGACATAAAGGCAGAAATCACATGCTTGATCATCTTGATAACTGCAGAAAACTGAATGTTTATACATCTTTATAAATATTGAGCAAACTAGGAATAGGTGAACATATCTTAACAAAATAAAAGATATATATGACAAACATATAAGCAACATCATTATAAACAGGAAAAATGTGGGACCATTTTCTCTAACGTACGACATGAGACAAGGGTATCCTCCCTCCCTGCTATTCTTCTATATTCTATATACTGCTCCAAGTCTTCCCCATAGTGACAAGAGATAAGAGGAAATACAAAGGTCTAAAACTACAATGAAGAATTTAAACCAACCCTAGTGGCAGATGGCACGATTATAATACTTAAAAGAACCCAACAGCTGATAAACATTTCCTGTAAACAAGCATACAAAAATGCATAAATCAATAGCTTTAGTGTATACACACATACACATACTAGCAGTTAATTTGCTAACAAAATGTTCTGTTTTGAATAGTTTAAAACATATCTAGGAATAAACTAAATCAAGAAGATGAAAAACTTTGTGATAGTGAAAATTTGAAGCAAACATTAGAAACTGAAAGATCTTCCATGTATCTGGATTGACAGAATTAGTATTAGGAAAATGGCCATTGGCTGTGGATTAAAAAGCAATACAAATATATTCAGTGCAAGACATGGTGATCACAGGACAGCATATGGCTCCCATTCTCTCGTTGCAACATCGTATGGACTCTGGAAATCACTATTGGTCAAGCTTGGCCATAGTCACCCCTCCTTGCTGCACTGAGCAGAAGCTAGATGTTCGTCATTGAGGTCAGCACAACACACCATGGGGGAGTGGGAAGGAGCACACTGCTACAGGCCTTCAGCACCCATTTCCAGAGCACAGCACAGAAGTGTGGCTTCAAGAAATGTGGGCAGTAGCGCACAGCATGTAATTAAGATGGGAAATGTCTGAACTATTTATTTTCCTTCTTGCCTTTGGTTTTTGTTCTCAGGCAACCTTATGATCCTAAGACCCTATTGCTTTGTTTGTTTTATTAGGGGGGGTCAGGCACAGTTTGGAAAGTACCAATAATGGGAGGAGACATAATCATTACCGGGTAATTAGAGAGTGCTTTGAAATCCCAGCACCCTCTCTCTCAGCACACTTTCTCTCTGACATTTTGTTTCTCACCCTTGAGGAGTTATTGAAAGGAAAGTCGGATCAGTGCAGGTTTGTGAGACAATAAGAGCTGGTCTCAACAGACTCACAAACTAAGAAAGAATCTTAAAGACTCTCTGGTCTTGCAGTCCCCAACAATTCCACAGCACTTGGTCCTGACAATGAGACTCGAAGTAGTGACCCTGGACCTGGTCGTTTTATTCACGGACGATAAGCATGATATCTTCTATGGAGAAAAAGCGAGCCCATGCGCTGCCTTGCTGGTCCCTGTTACTGTTCTACTCTCATGTGTCCAGTTTTTTGTTTTACTTTTATTTTGGAGTCCTCCCAGAACAGGTGAGGTTTGAATTTAAGCTCCAGAGATGAGTAGGCACAGTGCACATTCCACATCAGGAACCAGGCAAGCATTTACAAATGGACTTTTGATAGAAGTCATCATGGTGCTTAGGCTAGAAGACAAGATTGGTTTCAAGCCCCTAGCGCCTAGGGCCTGTGTGTGACAAAGTGGGCCACTTCTGTGCTGGCCTTATCAGTAGAACACCTGACTAGTGCCAGCCACTCTGTGGTGAGACGGTTGCCACGCCCTGAGGAAATTCCATTGTTGCTCTTGTGAAGTTGAAGGCCTTGTGATCCTTATTCTCTTTCTCAGTCAAACTGGGAGCCAGAGGGAATTTGACAGGAAAGACTGAGAAGAGAGCAGACAGAAGTGGTACAGATGATGTCTCCCAGCCACAGACAAGAGGAAGATAAGACCCCAGCTCAGGAAACCTGGGCAGGTTCAGAAACTGATCCAAGCCAGTGCTTTCCAACTTCTCAGGGGAATAAAGAGATTTCCACTCTCAGTTGATAACAAACAGGACGGGAGCCCCAAATCAAAAATCAGCCTGAGGGTGACGATCAGATGAAGACACCTGGGAATCTAAAGGTTAATGTTAACTGTCTTTGGCTCTCCACAGCCTCTTCACTCCCTCCTCCCCCCTGCCCACTTAGGTCTTCTCAAGCTTTCTGGAAGGTCTGAGCCTGCAGGAACAGGTGCCTGGTTTCTAGTATTTCTTCCCCATGATGTTTCCAACCAGGCCTGTGCCTTCTGCCCTCTCTGTTGTACTGCTGGGTTTTTCTTTGACTTAGCGTTTGCTCCAGTCTCTGTCTTGTGTTTCTCTTTCCAGGGCTCTTTCCTTGCTTATCCCTTCTTTCCTACTGTGATCTCAGTTTACCAAGCCTTTGTATGATGAACAACTCCTTCTAGCTCATCTTTTAAAAAAAAATCCAGAAAAGGAATGTACAGCACATACATACACATACAAATAACTCAGATGGAAAATGTAGTCAATTTGAGTGAAGTCAAGCAAACTTGCATCTCATTTCTATAACACAGAATCATGCTTATCTTTGTGGCCACGCTGTTATCCACCACTACAGCACTTCCAATGTGTTTCCACAGGGAGGTGAAGGTGCTGCCCTGCTAAGGGATTAATGTTCACCTCTTAGAGGCCCAGAGATGCCTTTTCCAAGGAGCCCACAGCACAGAAGCCTAAGACCAACACATAGTAGGTGATTCGGAAGTCACGGTGGCTACGCACTCTATAAGTGGCAGCTCTGTCTTAACTGTGGCTTCATCCCTTTACTCTGAAGCCAGCCTAGGCTTTGTCAGGGGCCCAGAATTCTAGCTTTTTCACCCAAGGCTTGCAAAATGTTTATAGTGAATTCAAATATCTTCCCCAGATTGCTCTCATTCCCAGTCTGATTTCTCCCCCAGCTGCTCTCTGCCTGACTCATTGACCAGACTTCTTTCTAGTGGAGTGTTTATTCCCTAGCCGCCTACTATAACACTAGGTTTACAGGTGTACAGTCTGTGTGCACTGCCTGTTCTTTGGCTCCCAGGGAAAAAAAATCATAAAACACTATCTTATGTGTAATTTTTCTGAATGTTAAATACTTTGCTCTAAACTGAAAGATAGGGTATCAGTTGAAGGGTGCCAGGAATTACTTCACCTCTTGCATATGTACCTGGTATAGATTAAATTCGTTTTCAAATTAATTTAAAAGCCAGCTGTTATTTTTGGTATAAGTAATCTGTGGTGGTGTGGTTTAGTAATGACATTTAAAACTTAGAGACAACTAGCCATGCAACTGAAGGATTTACAAATACAGTACTCTGTATTTATCATGATTTCACATTTTGAGTTTGAGTCTCCCTTGTAATTACTTTGTCTGTAAGCACTTAATAAAACAGACGATATGGGAAAATAATCTCATGATCTATATACTACAAAATAAGTTTATATATGTACATATATGAAACTTTGGTAATTTAATTTTCCTTTTTAAAGCAGTACTATATTCATATATCTCTCTAAAAACACTAAACTAGGAAGGAAAGTTATTATGCTTGTCTAGAATTCATTGGCAGGTCTAGCCAGGAATACACGCACCTGTGTAAATCACAGCCCTCGAAGGCTGTTTGTGGATCAGCACCTAGTTGACCTGTATAAACTATGCAAGGGGCTGAATCAACTCTGCAGTCATAGCTGGGAGGATGATGTCCTGCAAGCACACACAAATTCTAGTCTTGTTTTCCTTTATCATGTAAAGTGTAATGATTTTAAAGAAGTCAACTTCTTACATATAGGAACTCAACTGGTACCCTATCCTCCAGTTTAGGGCAAAGAAGTCAATGTTTTCTTTTTTCCTTTTTGTCTTTCTTCCTTCTTTTTCTTCCTTCTCCTCCTCCTCCTCCACCACCTCCTCCTCCTCTTCCTCCTTTTCTTCGTCTTGTCATGGAATTGCTATAGTAAGCATTTGGGCAGGGAGTAGCATTTGTAGACTCTACTATGCAGTTTGAATTAAATTTCAGTTTACACAGAAAGTCTGAAACCCTAATAATTTTCTTCATTCAAATCATAGACAGACACAAATAATAAGTATGCAAATTAAAAGTCTACTAAAGAATGCTGAGCACAGGCAGCAAGGATGCCAAGGGGGAAAGGAGCAGACCTCATGGATTTAAGGATTCACCACTGTTGACTGCTGCATGAGCAGACTGTTATGATGTGTGAGCCTTGTTAGCGTATGTCCACCAAAAACACTTCACGTTCCTTCTGGGCATTTCCCAGGTTCCTTTGCAATCAGATTTGGGTCAGGAGTCTGAAATCTATCCAACTGAATGCAAAGAGAAGTTTCACAGGCCACTTGCTTTCTCCCTTGCAGGCTTAACTCTCAGGGCTCACATGCAGCTTTAAATCCCTCCTCTCTTCTTCATAGTAACCTTAAGATCAAATGTTAGAGATTTGTGTATCACAAAAGAGAAGGAGCCTGGGTCCCCACAAGACTTCATAAAATGATGCCATCTCCCCCATGACTCTATTGGACTGTGACAGGGGCAATGGGGTGAGCCATGTAGAATTCATACTGAAGTTTAACTGCATTTGTGTCAGAACTGAGTTTGTGAGAGGTGTCAGTGTTCCTCCCCCTTCCTTGTCCTTCTTGTTGCCCTATTGGCCCTTGGCTTCCTACCCAGGCACCACTTCATAAGTAAGGCCTTACCAGCACCTTGGCATTGAATTTCCAAGCCCTCAGGATTGTGAGCCAAATGTTCATTTTAAATTATAGTTAGTAGTATCCTCTTATGTAGCAAGACACAGGGTTAAGAAAGAAAGTGGAGATCTACTCGAACTAATGCATGGCATGAATCATCCAGTATTATGTCTGTGTGACCTGCTTCCTACATTGCTCAGCACCAACACAGGAAGACTAAACATTAAGAAGTCTACCTCTTCCATTCCACCTCATCTTATGCAGGTGCTTTTTCTCTGTAGCTAATGTTTCTCCTTTCCTCTTTTCACTTATCATTCACACACACACACACACACACACACACACACACGAATGTACGCAAACACAGAGAAATGAACAGCTGCCCTCATGCACATATATACACATATACATATGCACACACATACATACATGCAATCATGAACACACACATGCACATATACATTCCCATACACACATATGAACACAGACATAAACTCAGACATGCAGACACAGAGACACATATATACATGCACATGTGTGCACACAAACTGCCACCTTGATACATTCTTTTCATCTCTGAAATGTCAAGCAATAAAAACTATTTGGATTCTAAGGACATCCATTTGCTTTATTACTATGGAAATTTTTTTTTAGGTAGCTTTCTTTGTTTTTAGGAATATGGCCAGGCGGGTGATGATGCACACCTTTAATCCCAGCACTTCGGAGGCAGAGGCAGGTGGATCTCTGTGAGTTCAAGGCCAGCCTGGTCTACAGAGTAAGTTCCAAGACAGCCAGAACTACACAGAAAAACTCTGTCTCTAAAAACAAACAAGCAAACAAGTAAGTAAATAGATGATAGATAGATAGATAGACAGACAGACAGATAGATGATAGATTGATAGATGAATATGGAATATAGTTCTATGGTTATATAATGAACTTAAAAATATCTACTTGTATTACACCTGAGAAATTGTTGCCTGCTTCTCACAGCTTTGGTGTATTTCTTATCTGTTTCACATAAGTACTTTAGTAATCTGTCCATTACTCATTGAGTAATGTGATAGAAGAAGTTCTCTAATGAAAGGAGCCAATGAATATTCATTGTTTAAGTTCAATATTTGGACCCCGTCAGGTAACCAGGGAATGTCAACTATTATCTAGATATTCTGTCTTAACACCTCAGAATGTACCAGGCTCATGTTGAGGGACCTGTCCATCCGACAGTCCTTCTCTTAGTCCATAGTTATTTGCTTTACCTTTCTAACATTGAAGGAAATGAAACTGCGAACTGAAATACCATTTTGTAGCTGCTCTTCAAAGATGAGAAGAAGGGAGAGGAGGAAGAAAGAAAGGAAAATTTGTAAGAATTCCAATTTCTTCTTAAGAAAAATAAAGGCCTCAAATTCATCCCTTCAGGCTCATATGTATCAGGCTTTGTAAGTCAGTTGGAGGAAATTGAAAGCTATAGAAAACGACGTGGCCCTTACTCAACATAAATGTGAAACTGTAGTTTCTGCTTTCACTTGCTGGTGTGAGTTTTGAAAATCCCCATAGTAGGAAAGCCACTTGAAATATGTTTTCCTTTTGATCTATTTTTAAATGAAGGAAAAAATCCACAGTGCTTCTGGCATATGTATGTACTAGAGAGAGTCTTAAACTAAGATATTAAGAGAGATAATTTATCAGTAACAGAGCAAAATGCTAGAAGAATTAGAATGGATTTTTAACTAAAGTTCTAGCTAAGACCTAATTGATTCATTCACTGAGATTATTTCTGTTATTAAATCTTTTAAGGGGATGTTCCAAAAGATTTAGACAGGACGCAAGGTAAAAGTCATGATGATGATAGTGATGATAATGATGATGATGATAATGATAATACAATAGCAGCAAGTAAGAAGTTCTAGAAAATTTTAAGTTGTCTTGCTACAGTGGTGTGGTATGCAAAATATCACAAACAAGGTCTGATTTTAGTCATTTTACTTAGAACAAAAGAAAAACACACAAGCCAGAAAGTAAAAAAGAATTTCTAATGTCTCAAAGTGTCGGGCCAAGCTCTTACCTACTGACAACTCTTCATTTCCCTCTTTTCCTTTCCTGTTCCTGGAAGTCTTTCTAGTGGCCCAGGCCTATGGCACCCCATTGTTTTAGTGACCTCAGTTTTATTTCCATCCTCCTTCATGCCTCACTTAGAACTTCATTTCTAAAACGATCAGGTTTCCTCAAATCAGTATGTTCAATTCCAAGTGGTAGAATTTTAGAGACTCTTTTAGGTACCATCTTCCCTACACATGCACGCACGCACACACACACACACACACACACACACACACACACCATTTCTTTCTCTCTATCTTGGTAGCACATGTGCTGTTAGCTATGATACTGTACACTGAATCTCTCTCTTCCTCACAGACTTACCTGCATGCTCTGCCTCTACTTGCTTACTTCTAATCTTTGTAAATGAACCAAGTATAAAATCTGGGGTTTATTTGTGCCATTGAAACTATTTTTGAGACACAGCTCATCCATATTCCTAGTGTCCATGATATTTAAGGTGACAAAAGAGAGAGATACAGCATAAAATATAATAGCTAACAGGACATATGATATGAGAGAGAAATGGAGGTTCATTTATGTAGGGAAAGGGTAATGGGTAGAGTCTCTAAAGTTTCAAATCCCAGGGACCACTGCCTTTCTTGGGAAGGCAACCCATGGTAGCTCTTTGTGAAGAGGTAATAATTTTGAGGTCGTAATATTATTTATCTTTTTGTCTTTAATTACACAGGCTCCAAGATTCAGTGATTCAAGCACTGCCTGTCTATATATTAGGAGACCTCTGCTTAATAAAAAATATAATGCTAGTGTCAGGGAGAAGGTCATTGTGTATAAAGCTTATGATCCGCCCAGACCAATCATCAATCAAGTGCTGCAGACATACCTTCAGGTAAATCCAATAAAGATATTTTCTCAATTAAGATTCATTTTTCCCAAATAATTCTATCTTGTGTTAAGTTGACATAAAACTAAGACAATAACAAAAAAAACCTTTCAAATTAAGGAGCCCACAGGCAATTATTATTTTAGGTCTGTGGTGCTTACCTTTGCTGCTTACTCACTCCTAGAGGCCTCATTTATGGTTCATGTGAATTCTGAGGAATCCTCTCATTTACATGGCCATTTCTTCTTTCTTTCCTGCTACTTTTCTCTTCAAATTGTAACCTTTAAAACTGGGAACTTGGCAGGTGTCCCATGGACTATCATATTTCTTTCATTCTCCTATCCTGTTTCTTTCTCCATTTCTTTATTTCTTAAAAACATTCTTGCAGTAATGGGCATTGAACCTAGGGCCTCACCCATGGTTGTAGGAAAGCCTTCAATCACTGAGTAAAATCCCTATCCTCTTCCTACCATTTAGTTTAAAACAGAATCTTATTAGTCTGCCCAGGCTGGACTTGAACTAACTGTGTAGTCCAGGCAGGCCTTGAACTCCCATTTCAACCTCCTAGATAGCTGGCATTACCAGTCCATCCAACGAGAGTCGGTTTTCAACATTCCTTCAGTCTGTGTTCATTGTTTGAAGAGGAACATACTTACAGCCTCTGCTGTTATTTAAATTCCTGTGACAGTAGTCTACCAAACACTTGATCCATAATTTCATCTTGTGGATGACCACAAGAGTCTCAAAGTCCAAGTGTGAAAATCAAATCATCATTATTTTGCATGGAACGGAACTTTAGCATGAATTCTTTTAACGTGGAACAGAACTTTGGCAGGTATTGTTTTAAATGACTCAGATAATGGTCAGCTTATGCTCATTCCCTTTATTCTCACCTAATCAGTGCTTAACTTTCTATCTTCAGGACTGCATCCCACCATGGCTACCCAGGGTAGGTGCCCTCCCATAGCACCTCCTTGCCATATTCCTCCTCAAACAAACTTGTTATATTGAGAACATTGATTGTCTCATCTGTCTCTACAAAGATTTCTATTTGTTGTATTCAGAAAGCCAGTTCTGTCGCATTTGTGTCTTTATCATTTAATGTAAAACTAACAGAATATAAGTACATATTAATAGGCTTTGGGGGATAGATAATAAGTGATTGAATAAAGGAAAAGTCAGTTGCCTGAACTATCCACAAAATGAAGAAAGTTTCAACCACCTCATTCCACAAAAATCTACAAGTTACGCACAGAAAATGAAACACTGGATCCCAGTTTATAATGGTCACACCTGTCCTCCAAAGACAGTGGAGATGAACTCTCCTTTGCTCCACTCCTATCTCCCTTAGACTTCTACAGAACCTTCACGCAACTCTTACTATTCATTTTGTAGTCCCATCAACTCGGTTCCTGAATTCGGAGTTAATATCTATAGCTAATACTGCATAGTGATGACCTCATCTACGAAGATTCTGCTATTCCATATATGAAAAAGACTTTCACATCTAAATGCTTCAAGCTTGAGACAGCACTGTAATATAGAAGGAGAATTTATGAACAACCTAATGAGCCAAATTCTACTGATTGTGTTGCATTTCTCAAAACTGTTATTAGATTTTTTAGACTGGAGGAATTTAATCATTTATGGCATATAGTGTGTATGTCTGAGAGAGAGAGAGAGAGAGAGAGAGAGAGAGAGAGTCTCTCTCTCCTCTCTCTGAGAGAGAGAGAGAGAATGTAACATATACAAATACAAAAAAACTAAATGTCACAGTTGCCGATTTTGATCTGCCCATACTAATGGGAAAAAGGTAGCATACATGGTAACAATATATGCTAGCTATATATAAAAGTTTATTCCTGAAAGAAAAATTATAAAAAAGAATACAGATATGGGTTTGATTCAGTTGATTGGCCTATAAACACAACAAAACTGTAATTAAAATTAGGTATGTTCTTTCTGCAAATCTATGTTTTCAAGAATTGCTGTTTTCAAGAACACATTTCAAATTGACACTAAAGTTCAACTTGCTAAGATTTTTGTGGATTTAGGTCAGAGTCAGAAATGGGCACGAGTTACCCAAGGGTAACCTGCCATGGTGCTGAGACAAGCATCCATCTATAAGGATGACTAGAAGGAGAGGTGAGCAAGATATCCTTGCATGGTTTCTTCCTCTGCTTTGCTTAGGAATGGCCTACTCTCTGTTTCTTATAAAATCTCCAAGAGACAACAATTACTTTCACAAAAAGGAAAACAATCTGTTGGAATGACACACACAAGAGAAATTTCTACATAAAAAAGGGAATTGAACCACTTACAGCCTCTTGAAGATCAAAAGGCCCTTGGAAGAATGTTTCTCCTCACCCCAGCTCCTTATCCATACCCACAGCTGACTGGCATTTTTAGCAGGCTTGAGCAATTGAAGGACAAAGAATTTAAACCAACTGGGCTTTGTGAAACTGCAGAAGAGTAAGGCTTGGGGAATGGAAGCAATGTCCCCTGGAGCATGGCTGGATGTAGACCAGTTTGGCGGGAAGAAGCAAACAGTGCCCAAGCATATGGCTACTTCTCTTCAGAAAATCCAGACTTGGCTGAAGATAGTTACCACAAATCGAAAGCATACCAGTTTTCCAGAAGGCTGTTCCTACTTATTCCTACTACCCAGACTTCTGTTTCTGGGTGCCTGAGACCTGTCACCTTCAAGTAAAGCCAGAGGCCAGTCACAAAGTCCTGAACAATCAGTTGCCTTGGAATTCAGCATCTGTCAGCTTTGGAATCGACCACGAAGTCTCTTGTGTTTTCTTTGTTGCCAAGCAGTAAAATGGGAGGTGGATTAGTATTTATCATGCTTGCATGGTAACTCAAACTTGAGTTAACTTGCATGACTCTGAGCTTCTGTCCAGTTAACCAGCTATCACCTTAGAGCCTTGTCAAGGGTCACAGTTAGCTGCATCTCAGTCGGCTGACCAAGTTTTGTTGTTCAGTCTAGTCCATGGGCATTTTGCTTGTATTTCCCTTGGAGTGCTCCTTCCCACGAGTCTCCCCTCCTTACCGACCCTGCTTCATTGAAGATGTGGTTGATGTGATGATTCACATCAAACATCCCTATTCTACAACATCAGTATCAGCTATGGCATTGAACTTTGAAAATATAAATAGAATTAGTCCATGAGTTACCAATGAGTCTCTGCAAATTCTCAATTTCAAAAAAATAATCTACTGCAACCGCTTCTGTTTCAAAAACCACCAGAACTACCTCACTAATTGGTTTATCTTAAGTGAAGGGCATTGTGCTGAATGTTTTACATATGTGGACCAATTCAAACCTCACAAGTTTAAATGGTAGATAATGGATGTATTGCTTAATTCCATTTTGTAGATTATGAAATTGATACCTAAAGAATTGAAGCAAGGGGCCACCAACTGTGGTTCTATGACAGTGAATGGAAAATGGATTAGAAGTCTTTGGGGCATATATCCCTCCCAGCTCAGAGAAGCCAGCCAGACCTCATGGTCTCTGCTTCAACCAGCCTCATTTGTTCATGCCAAGCTGCAAATTCCAGTATATATATGCAACTATTCTCTTTTGAAATATATTCTATAAAAGCTAAAATGAACTTACGTGGTATTTAAATGGTTATGTGTATATTATCAAGCTATTGTAGAAGCATTTAAATAGATTTTTTTCCCACTGGCCTGGTCTAAATCATGGTTGGTTGGTTGGATTTTGTCCATGTAAATTATCATCAAAGAAGCCTTAGAAATGTAAAGCATACAGAAGAAAATGAACCTTGGAGTAGGATTTGTATCATGAGAAGCCTCTTTGGTAATCTTCCAAAAAGCATGGCTAGATATACTTCCAAATCCTCAAACATCAAACACCCAAGTGAAAACCATTGTGTTAGGTGGATCTTGTTTGTATGAAATAAACCTCGTCATATTGACAGAAGCTTGTTCTTACAGCTTTCCATGTCAAACTCATGGGGAGGAGTTGCAGAGGTTGCCCTTTGTTTCCAACTTCTTTTAAAATGGATTTCATAGAACCCATACTTCTCTGAAGATCAAGGGTAATTTCTTCCTTAGGAATTCTTTAAGAACTGAGATTCCACCCCAGGCAGCCTTAGCCATCCCTCCTCAGCTAACATCATTATGTACGTCAAAAGCAAGTACTAGAATTTTTATATTAACTCCCCAAAGGAATATGCTCTTTTTTCACAAGGACATGAAACAAATGCCTGCCATTAAGTCAACTACACAGAAGAACTATTCATCCCTGACAGTGGAGGCGTTAACAGTTCACTAGGCTAGGTTTCTGTCTGCATGATCCCTAAGTGATCCTCCCCACATGGCTCAGAGGAACATGAGCTTTGAAAGAAACCTTTAAGAAGGCTCACAACTGGTATACGCAGGCTTCTCTACTTGGAAGCAAGTTGTCTTGCTTTCAGCTGTTGTCTGCTGGGTGAATGTCAGCTTGGGTTGATGAGCAGACCTCCAACATTTTGCTTTCCAGACAGTTAAGTAGTGAACTACGCTTTCTGTCCAAACCCAAGGAACAAAATTTTCATGTCTGTTTTGATGAATGAGCTATTCAGAAGCAGTGAGTTCATGTTTTTTTGGCATTCAGAAATTGGTAAAGACTCATATAAATAGTAAACAATGCTTTTTGGCTTCATGCCCCAGCCCAAATAGTATGTTACATTCAGCCAGCCCCATTCTATCCTTGGACACACCCATGATCCTACTTAAGTAAATAAAAGTTGCATGAAGATTTCTGGGAGACTGAATTAGGCTAGGGGTATGCTATGCATTAGGAACTGAAGGTATGGATTAAGCCTCCTGTCAATGACTTGGACGTGGGTTTGTGGGTCTTTAAATAAACAATACTTTTTTCTTTGCTATGTATTTATTAGCATGCCTCCGTCAGGCACAAAAGAAAAAAAAAACCTGACCCAAGAGCCAGTGGGTCCTTAAACTAGCCAAATGTCTGAAGTCATAGTGTAAGAAGACAGAGTCCTTTTCACTTATGCTGTGTGCTTTCGTGTAGACAGTGGAGCTGACCACAAATAAAAGCGAAAACAGATTCAGAATAAGAACAGCAACCAATGGTAAACAAATGGATTCTGGAGTTTCAGATGGAACAACATGGGTTTCTGTGTGCCCCATATTCTGCTCCTTGCAACCAAATGTTTCTTTTTTAACATTTATAGCATATTAATGGTATTAACTTAATCCACATGGGTGCAGAATTGGTCCCATGGTGCCAACATAACGTTTTTGCACTCAGGCTGGGAGAAAAACAGGCCACTTTTATGACAACATCACTGTTCTTTCCTTATATCAATTTGGTACTTGGTGTTTAGCAATGGGCACCTAGACATCATTCAGAATATATATGCTCAGACAAGCATTTTGAACCTGAGTACCTGATCATGTTTTCTAACACATGTTTGAACCGCACACAATGCGATATCAGATATCAATTATGCTGAAAGACATTCCTCATTCTGTGACTGTCTTTCTTCTCTCTCTCTCTCTCTCTCTCT
>LOEQ01003674.1:49279-70647 GCA_001685075.1 Bramus lutescens | reverse complement strand
CTCTCTCTCTCTCTCTCTCTCTCTCTCTCTCTCTCTCTGTTTCTCTCTGTATATGTGCCTGTCTCTGTCTTTCCCTTCCTCTCTCCAAGATTGAGAAGAGTCTTGACACTTACAGTATTAAGAAAACAAGATGAATAATTCCACAATTTCAAAGCTTACATACAAATTTGATGCAAGAGGTCTGGATGCTTCCTCTCGAAGCTCATGATATCTATATCATAATATCTAAGAAATATTAATTAATCATTTATTGTGTGATGAGTACCCTTCTAGGTGCTACAGAAACAGCAATTGACTAAGAAATTTCCAGTGTTCATCTCACAGAAAGTTGACTCTACTTGCAGAGGAGAAAGCAAAGAACTCAATACCTTGTTTTGAGGTTTAGATTTCACTGAAGCTTTTAGGTAACATTTGTTCTCTTAGCTTATACCCTGTTTTATTTATGCATAATTTGTATAATGCTGATAAGATTTCATTTTGGAGAAGTAAAAGGTACATGTTCCTTTCTAGGGAGCTTAAGTCATGGCTGAGGAGGATCAGCATCTTTACAGTGAAGAACAAACCACGTTTGTCTCAAAGCCCCATGTCCTATTTAGTCACCAGACTCACTGGGATAGGTAACATTTACAAGTGGAAAATGCAGCTAATTTTTTTAAACGACTAAGTAGAAAAGTAAGCTGGTTCTTTTCTCCTGATGAAAAGTTAAATTTACTCAGTTTAAATTTAAAAAAAATTATTTCTTCATGATAGACTGAGATGGTATGCCGTAGCCTCATGAATGAAGTCAGCATTAGAAGCAGCAATTTCTGAGCAGGGCAACTGTCTTCAGCCTGCCATACAGTTCCCTTTAGAACCACTGTTAAGACTTCTTTAGGTTACCTGATGAATTCAGCAATAATTGAATAAGCATTATTTTAGTAATTATGCTGATCACCCAAAATATTAATAGTTGTGCTTATTATTTTTTTTAACAATTCAAACCAGTATTTGGGAAAGTGGTCTCTTGTTCTTTCTTGGGGGCAGAAAAAGAAGGTGCAAAGTGAAGAATGGGAAACTTTCAGGTTTTAGTGAAGGCGCATGTTGTGGCATGTGACACAAATAGTTAATGGACAGGCTTTCTAGTGGAGTCTGGAAATTCAGGCTACAATCCAGGTTTTGCTTTGCACAATTCCATAATTTTAGGCACACTTGAATCACTCTAAAGCCAAGATGCCCATCAGTGAAATGGAAACATTTACCTTAAGGAGTTTTCATGAGCGCATATGTCTCGAAAGGAAATACTGCAAAACCTGGAGTGTCTGTAAACTGTACAATGACGGTGCTGCTTTTTAATATTGCAGTAGTTGTATTTTATTGTTGTATTGCATAAGGCATAAATGCACATATTAACTGGTCTTCAAGCAACAAGGAAAAAGGAAAAGGGATGACATATAGTGGAACACTTCCATTTTAATGTTATAGTTAAAATAAAAGTCTATATTCTTATTCAATCCTTCTATTACTGACTACCTAAATTGGAAAATTTTTTCTTAAAGAAACACAGACCTCAATTCAAATTTTTTATAAATAAGGAATCAAAAGTATTGTGTTTAAATGGGTATCTATAATATTTTTTAAGCTATACTGAAGTATAACTACTATAAGAAACACAACTAAAATGTAAATAAAATCTAAAGTTTTTATTTTCTGGTGGAAAAAATGTTAAACTTTAGAAAAGAAAAAGCAAGAATGACAACAAAACCCCTTCTTCCAGTGCCATATAAACTAGATACCAGCTTTGATTACCAAGACCCCATCTATCTATGAAACTAATTACGGCCCCAGGGAAAGAGGAGGACTGGGTGGTTCCCAGATATGGGAAGAGCCTATGGAGGTGTGCAGTGTCTGTAAATGGCTACGATGTTGACATTAGGCGGTCCTTCTCCTCTCCCATGGCGTCTAAGAAGCTCCCCTGCTCATTATGCCCAAGCAGGAGGACTCACTGAGAAAGGTGTTTACAAGGCTTTAAAGATGACGTCGTGGAAACTGTAAAGGTTTTATAGTCTTAACAGAAAACACTGTCCATCATGAAAGCCAACAGGGATCCAAAATAGTAGTAAATGTAAACCCAGGAATAGAAAGAGGCTCTATGGATTTTTAAAATGACATTTTGTTGATGATTAAGTTATAAAGTCAGAGGAAAATCAGCTGAAAAGGATAGGTTTTGTGTGTCCATGTTATTGCTGTGTGTGCCTACCACTGTGTGTGTGTGTTTGTGTGCGCATGCACACAAGCACATGTTTTTGTTGTGTGCTGACAACACTTGGGAAATTTCCATTTTGGATTAGAGAAACCATCTATTCACCCATTCTGTGCAACTTTACCACTTGCAGGGCATCTCCAAGTAATTTGTCTGGTCCAGTTTGAAATGAGTAAGTGGTGGAACTTCCAAAATGTTCCCACTGAGATGCTTCCACAGTCTACAAAACTTCACTGTTTCATTTTATTTAGCTTAATTTTTCCCTGTTTCAAATTACTGCTTCTTTTTAAGAAAAAAAAATCTGCCCTCTAATTCTGATATGGGGGAAATTTACTCTCGTTTTGCTCGTAGAGACTGTTTTTCTCTGTGACCAGCATAGTGTTGGATAGAGACTAGGGTATATAACTACATGAATATTCTGTCTCATTCAAAAGAGACACATAGGCAGGTCTTAGTGATAAAGTTACATCACCTGATGCAACTGTGGGTGTCATTTTGGTTCTATACACCATGGCCTTTGCATAAAATACAATACATACCTTTAAGATTATTTATTTTTAATACCCTTACCATCTTGTGAATGTGTATAAGAGAGATTTCAAAGTTCAGCCCAATTTGAAATGTTCTATAGGTTTTTATTTTCCAGGCTTATCTTTTTAAAAAAGAATTATTTTATTGTATGTGTATGGGTATTTTGCCTGTGTCTGTATATCTGTACCACATGAATGCCTGGTGGTGGTGGAAGACATAAGAGACAGGGTGTTGGATCCCCTGATTAAAGTTATAGGAAATTGCCACATAGATGCTGGGCTTCTAACCCAGGCTCACTGGAAGAGCAGCCAGTACTCTTAAACTTTGAGTCATGTCTCCAGCCACACCCTCCCCAAGCTTACTTCTAAGAGGCATGCATTGTTATTTTCTCCAGTTTCAAAAGTTTGACCAGTGAGACAGTCATATTTCTTTGCCCATGAAGATGAGTCTAAATGGCAGGCTTCTGCACCAAATCTCATACACAAGGTCATAGACAAAGACAATGTTTAGGATAAAGCCTTAGTTTCTGTCTTCCAATGAGTCTGTGGATATAAGTCCTAAGTCTTCATGATGCTCTGAATTGCTAGAGATGCTTACGTAAACGTAGATTCTAAACCTCATTTACAGTTGTTGAACTTTCCTCGGGTAGAAGATGATTAACAGAGTCTCCTGGGGACTTCAGTGCATATAAAGCAGAAGTATCCTTTTGGCCCCACACATTAGAATTTCATGCACTGAATACCTCTCCTCTTCTTGGTGTGAGTCTTCCTTTCTCCATATCTGCATTCACAAATAAATTCTTAACCGGCTTGATCAAGCTGATCCAGGTTGTTCTACACAGTATGTTCTGTGAGACCATTCCTAAGGAGACTAAAATACATGTCTGCTAACTCCAGGTTGGGAATGGATGACACACTAAAGTACAAGCACCACCAAAGTCCAACTCAGTAAACCAACTGATGAGTTCTATTGGAGTTACTGACAGGAACAGAAATGACCAAAGGTAGCAACAGATAATTGAAAGCCTGGAACTTTCTGTACAGCCTGATGGATGCTCAACAAGTTGGTGTCCTTTCTAAATAGTGTGGTTGGTCTCAGTCTCCTCCAAATAGTTCAGTTGGTTTCTGTTTCTTCTAGGATGCTTGAATGATTTGAGCTTCTTTTGCTCCCACTGCCAGGAGTCCCACAAACAAACCAAGCTACACAACCATCACACATATGCAGAGGGCCTAGGCTGATCCCATTTAGGCTCTGTAGCCTTTGGTCCATAGTCTTTGAACTTCCATGAGCAGCTCAGTTGCTTCTGTGGGTTCTCTTGGGATAACCTTGACCCTCCTCCTGGCTCATGCAATCCTTCCTCCATCTCCTCAATAGGATTCCCCGTGCTTGGTCTAGTGTTTGGCTATGGATCGCTGCATCTGTTTCTTTCTGTTACTAGATGGTGACTCTCCAATGACAATTGGGGCAGTACCACTCTGATTACAGGAGATGGTCACTTCAGGCTACCTATCCACTATTGCTAGGAGTCTTAGCTGGAGTCGTCCTTGTAGACTCATGGAAGTTCCCTTGCATTAGATTTCTGCCTGTCCCCAAAATGCTGCACCCCCATGACATCTCTTCCATTACTCCCCCTCAATCCACCCCTAAACCCATATCCCTCATATTCCTATTCCCTTCTGCCTCCTACCTACCCAGGAGATCTCCTCTATTTCCCCTTCCCAGGGGAACCCATGCATCTTCCTTTGTGCCTTCTGTGTTACCTAGTCTCTATGGGGCTGTGGATTGTAGCATGGTTATCCTTTACAGCTAATATCCACTTATGAGTGAGTGTATACCATGTTTGTCCTTCTGGATCTGTGTTATCTCACTCAGGATGTTTTTTTCCTAGTTCTATCCATTTTCCTGTAAATTTCATGATGTCATTGTTTTTAATAGATGAGTAATAAACCATTGTATAAATGTACCACATTTTCTTTATCCATTTTTTGGTTGAGGGACATCTAGGTTATTTCCAGATTCTGACTATTATGAATAACACTGCTATGAACATGGTTGAGCAAGTGTCTTTGTGGTATGATGGAGCTTCCTTTGGGTATACACCAGAGAGAAGTATAACTGGCTTTTGAGGTAGATTGATTGCCAGTTTTCTGAGAAACTGCCATATTGGTTTCCAAAGTAGCTGCACAAGTTTGTACTTCCCCCAGCAGTAGAGGAGTGTTCCTCTAGTGCTACAACAGCCTCAGAATAAGCTGTCATTAGTATTTTTGATTTAAGACATTCTGACTGATGTAACATGGAATCTCCTGGTTGTTGTGATTTGAATTTCACTAATGGCTAAGGATGTTGAGCAATTCTTTAAGTCTGATCTTGTAACCTTAACTGAGATGCTTACCTCTGGGTGTTCTTATCTCTAAAGTGGTTAAAATAACAATAGTTTCATATGGATAGGTCAATGACCATATTAATGTGTGTAAGTATTTAACATAGTGTCTGAAATAATATATTTTATAATTGTTATTAAATCAAAAAATACCTAAAGATAATATACACCTTCCAGATGCCCTGCATATTTTCCCTTGAAGAAACAGAACACTAGTTCTCATTCATGATCCATTACAAGAAATAAGAGGAACCATGATTTCTACTGTACACAGATTCAATAGCAAAGCGTTTAACAGGAAACATCTCCAGTCCTTCTCAAGACCTTGCTACCCTCAGAAAAGCCACACTCACAGTCCAGGACAGGGAAGAGCAACAAGATCATAGCTAGGGGGGAAAAACATCATCATGTAGAGAAAGAAGAATGTTCCGTTACTTAGGCTCGGAGGCAGAAATATGTGGACATTCAAGACAAGCCGCAGTTAGAAATGACATTAATGTTTGTCAGGAGCACAGCGCCCTCTTCAGGCTACAAGGATCTCAGCTGTAGCACTGTGCTAAAAACAAACTTTTCTTCATACCTTACAGAAAAATTCTGAATCAAAGCCTGCTGATTTTTCAGGATTCTGGCCCTCCACAAATCAGTTACCTGTCTTTACTTGGGACAGGTTTGCCACAGCAATGACTTTTCACCACAGGTTCTTATCATTTGCTTGTTTCACAAACATCTTTCTCTGTGTTTTCCAGACTAGTGCCAGTGTCAGGCTTCTCCATGCCAGTATCGCTGCAAAGACAGTAAGTCTACCACCATAACCCCAGCAGGCTGGATGTACAATTTAATAAAAGGCAAGATCAAAATTCTAATAGGATTGCTTTCCTTCTCTACTTGTGAGCTATTATTTATAGACAATTTACATCGGTATAGATTCTAGCATATTGATACAAATTCAAATTATATTTGTTATATTGAATATGTTCCACTTAAAACTTGAAACTGCTTAAAATTTGTACACCTATGCAAAGTTATTTTTTCATATTGTACACATGTATGTTTATACCTCTGCTTAAGACATTTTTTATATTGATACAATTTTAGGATATATTTATCATATTGTACTATACATTTCTACCTCTGGTCAAAATACTTTTACATTGTTTACATCTTGATGTCATTGTCCTCATTTGCTGCACGGTTGTTTAAAGCTTGTCTAATATTCTAATATGAAGCCTTAGTCTTTAAGCTACATAGTTATTAAAAATTTAGGTCAATAGTCATCCATGATTGACATACTTATCGTTAGACTAATCAGGCTCTTTAGACATATAGAGATTATATTCTGCATATAGGTAATCTTTAACTACTTCAAAGAACTGTAGAATATGGCATTTAAATAACTTAGGTTTCTGTTGACTTGAGACATGATTGCTCCTGGCAGCACTGATCTATCCCTGAGAAAATATTAGGCACTGAAGACACTCCACTTGAAGCTGTTTTCTTCTTGGTAAAAATGGCCTTTGGGCAAAGAACTGTCCATACCTCCTCGACCACTGACAAAATGTATTGTGTCCAAACTGACAAACAGGATACAAAAACCAGACTGCCAAACCTTGCCAAAACAGGGTAATACAGTTTTAAAATTTTTCCTGCCTCTGAAAATGGTCTGTCAGTTACTCTAGGCCTTAGCCAAAGTTGGTTGCTCCAACACTGTAAATGAGACTTTGCAAATGAGATTGCCCAGGTAGCCAGTTATCTTTGTCATTTATTGCACATTTTAGAAGTTGCTTGATTGAACTTCCTGTTTATTCAAGTACTATTATTTCCCTTCTCAGGTCTTCAACCAGTTGAGGACTAGATAGTTGTAGTTACTTTCTTCTCGTGACTTAGCCAAGCCATTTCTAATACAAGATTCCTTAGAACAGGATAATTATTGAAACATTTAGTGTATGTTTCTTGCTTAATATTGTTTATACTGATTGTAATTCTAATTTTTATACTTGATATGTGTTCTTATTATATATAGTTTTGTATTGGGTTTAGAATGCTCTTATTTAGACAAAAGGGGGGTGCTGGGGAATTCCTTCAGCCAATGGGCTTTGAGATGCTGGGCCACTTTGGGCAAGGCCTTGGGTACTATACAAACAGATGTAGAACCCTGTGCACCTCTTGGCTGCTGTATTTGGTTCCTGTTCCTCCCTGTGCAGAGGACTGTTGATCTGTGAGTCTACCCCTTAATAAAGAATCCTTTATTATATTCCATTTTGAGCTAGTGTGGGACTTCTTCATTGTAACTGTCTACACCCCCCCCCCTTTTTGACATTGGTCTTTTTTGCTTGCTTTTGGTTTTCTGTTTTTTTGTTTTGTTTCTTTTAGTTCTGTTTGGAGTGTTTACATAAATAAGGTATTCTAGCTCTAGGGAAGTAAATAACTTCACTGTACACAAAATGGCATGGTTGTACCAGTATTCTCTTCATGGGAAACACAGCTCAACTCTGACAGCATTCAGGTATTATAAATCTTACTGGATTCTCTTGGAACCTATCATTTGTCCTTCCTGGTAGAAGTTCCTTCCCATGAGGTGACTATAGAGTTTTTCTCAAGTCTGTTAGCTACAAAAAGCTATTTAACACTTTTGTGTCTAAGGCAATACTCTTGATCACTATTCCTAATATCATTCATTTGAGTAGTTTAGCTTGTAACTAAGATTCACACATTTTTATTCACAAATGTTTATTAAGCTAACACCTGGAGGTATATTTTGTCTCACACAATTATTATTATTATTATTAATTATTTGTTTATTTGAGACAGGGTATCTCTTTGTAGCCTTGGCTGTCCTGGAACTAACTCTGTAGACCAGGCTGGCCTCAAACTCACAGAGAAATGCCTGCCTCTGTCTCCCAAGTGGTATCACAAAATGACTTACAAAATATAAATATTTAAAAATAATTGATATGCTATCTGCTAAAACATTATGTTAATAAGCAAATTCTGATTTGTCTTCATAACTATGAACAAAAAATTCCTATATCTTCTCATATATCAGTCTACCCTAAGAAACTAAAAATAATTCATCTTTTATTTATCATTTGTTTATTTATCTCTACAATTGTCAAAGAAACAAAAAATATATAATGGCAGAATAGAATAAATATCAAAGGGATCAGAGTCATTGATGCTATAATTTTTATCACAATTTTTTATTTGGCATCAGTGTTTTTTGACCTAAACTTTTTAGAGGGCTGAACATAAATGATAGGTAAGATATAAGCCTATAATCAAGATAATTATAATCAATGATAGAAGATAATGATAAGAAAAAGAATAGGGCAACATGGAGAATTAGTATATATCTGGTGAGCCCATCAGAAGGACAAATACCTAAATTCAATGGGAGGAGAAGGGCATATTGAGAGGTTATGTACTTTAAGCAGAAAAATAGCACAAACACACACACAGCAGTACGAAAAGCTGAAGCTATATCAAAAGAAGGAGTGTGTGCAATGAGAGTCTAAGAGTCAAGAAAGACAGGCAGGAAGGCCAACTCTCGATTATGAAGGCCTTTTGTTCTAGACTGTGAATATATGAATCTTGACCCATACTCAAAGATCTTATGGGGAGCAGTCAAACACAAAAGGCCTAAAATTCCACAAGCATTTCCTCCTTGTTCAACCATTCCAAGCATCCCCTGTAATTCCTTTGGGATTCAAGGTTTTGGTGAGCATGATCTTGTAAGTTTGGCTAGAGTGAAATTAGATGGGAACCCAGAGGTTTTACATGAGAAAATTCATGGGTAGATGGGGCCATGGCAGCATGGACAAAGGGGATAAATTGGCGGGGGTGGGGGAGAAAAAAGCAGGGGAAGAGAAAATAAGGAATTAGCAGAAGCACATAAAGCAGCTGCAGAAATGTCAGCAGTAACTCTGAGGACCACTAGTCCAGAGAGTAAATGAGGGAGGAGGGAAGGGTTTCAGAGGAGAGTTAACTGAGGCAGGTGAAGAGATCTTGAAAAAAATATAAATATCCAAACTATTTACAATGCAGAGAGTGGTTGTTTTCCAACATGCAAAGAAAAGACTAATTTGAACTTCCTAATTTGCAGTGTTATCTACAAACAAAGGCAAGTATTTCAAATTAGGATTATAGGTGTAACTAAGAAATATGTACTTTCCACTATAACTTAATTCTTGCTTTCAAAGGCCAGCTTGAGAATTGAAAAATCTAGTTCCATAGTGTGTTCCAGAATGGATAGAATTGAATAATCTAGAATTTGTATAATCAAGTCTCCTCTCTACCATACTAAACATAGAAAAATTTACCACAACAATTGAGTACCATCATCACACTGCAGGCTGTAGGTTGGAGAAACTAGTTATGAATCTCAGAAAATACTTTTTCAGAAATTCTGTGGATAACCTTTAATACTCTAGTCATATCTTTATCTATGTTGGTCTTTCCTCCATTGATATTTAGACAGTCAGCTTCTGGGTGCCCTGGTTCATCCTCAGGGACCTGATTCACTCAGCTAATACTACCTTCTGTTCACTACTGTTCCCTCTCGTCAGCACTTGCTTCATGACAAGACTCTTGGAACTTTTGAGTCTCAGTGTTTTACTAGTTTAGAATTGTAGCACAAAGTCAAACATCTCCACAATGACCAAGATAGAAAAGATCTTTAACCCATAGCCACATCTTCTCTAGAAGCAATGTAGTTTAAGAATTAAAACCAGGGGTGCGGCGTCAAAAATTTGGATTTGAATTAATTATCTATTATCTATGATGCAAATTTTTGAAAACAGTTGCTTTTTCTCTTTATGTTTCACTTGTATAACAGGGATTGATTAAAGAGCTGCCTCCTAGACAATGGGACACAAATTTCAGAATAAAGTAATATATGTATAGTACTTAACCTGGTATCTAACAGAAAGTAAATTTTCTAAGTTTCTTCTTAACTTTTTTTTCTAATTAGTTTCAGTTCTTCATAATATATTTATTAGTGCAAAGACCACCAAGTTACCCTTTAGGGTGGTTGATGGATAGATAGTGTTATGAACTTTCCATGGTTCTCTTAGTTTGGGTTTTTATGGCTGTGTTGAAACACCATGGACATGGCAACTCTTCTAAAAGAAACATTTAATTGCAGTGACTCTCTTACAGTTCAGAGGTTCAGTCCATCATGGTGGGGAGCATGGTGGTATGCAGGCAGATGTGGTGCTACAGCTTAGAGTTCTTACACCTTGACTCAGAGGCAAGAGGAAGTCCACTGATTGTCACACTGGGAGAAGCTTTAGAAAACTACTTCAGATCCCACCCTCACAGTGACACACTTCCAACAGAAGGTGTGGCTCAGATTTATGGTGTGCTCTCCAGCCTCAAGGTCTAGATGAAAGGCAAGTGTCATAATAGTGCCACTTCCTATGAGCTTATGGGGGATAAATACCACACCTGATCTACAACATACTAAAAGGCCTCCAGGCGCATCTGTAACAGAGTGTCTAGGTTAGCCTCTGGGCATGCCTATTGGGCACACACCTACATCTTGATCTGGTTAATTGATATGGAAAGACCTGCCCACTGGGTGGTACCATTCCCTGGTTTGGGATTTTGGATTGTATAAAAAGGAAAAAGTGAGCTAGGCATTTGTTAATCCACCTCAGAGTTGGGACCCACAAGGCTGTACAGTGAATGCACAGCTGACAGACCAATAGGCAGATCTACGGGAAGTGTATACTTCACATCCACATGGAATAACCCATTTTGCAGGGCTGCGGGAACACTTGTCTTTTGGAAAAGTCACTGTCATATCTGTAAAAACCTTGTGAAGCCATGATTCTTCCCTTCAAAATGGGATTCATTCCCAAAATACTTTAGCGGTGTGACTTCTGCACAGGCAACAAGTGAAAATGACCTTGCTCCATTCCCCCACACCATGAGGCCTTGGAGCAATGGCCTTCATTGTTTGTTCTGACATTAAAATTTACATAGACTCAGTCCCACAAAATTACCTGCTAACAGACCACATAGAAAGTTCTATAGAATACAAGCACTGAGCAAGAAGGCAGCATGCCTCACCTTTGCTAATAAACAAATCTGGGTATCCCCAAAGTTCTTTAGAGCCAAAGAGATTAGATGAGGAGAATGGGTGAATCCAGGATTCAGGGATGTTTAGTACCTTTATCTAATGGTTTGGAATGTCAGATACTTCCCCTTGGATGCTGGCTCTTCTCTGGGTCTGTCCACTTGCTCTGGAGTACTGCCTTGTCAGGTTTTGCCTGACCTTTTTGTGATTTTGATATGCATATTATCATGTCCTTGCCTATGGAACTTTCCAACGATGTCTGTAAAAACTAGAAACCTCATGGAGATCAGCCCTTATTCCTTCTTCTCTTTATTGTTCTTCTTGCTACGTCCTCTACTTCTCCCCCTTATTCTCCTTCTTTCTTCTCCTTATTCTTCCTCCTAGTCTTCTTCTCCATGACCCCTCTCACTTCACTTTATCCACTCGCATGGAAAATAAAGAACATGCAGAGGCAATGTGCTTGAGTAAATTTTTTACCCTCAGAACCTCGCCTGCTGTAGACATCCAGTTATGAGCCCTGAGGGAGTACTGAGGCTGGTACTCAAGGCCCCCCCTATACCTCAGCTTCCAAATTGTGGATGACATATGGCAAGCTGTTTCAGGCTCCTTCTGCTTGGACTACCAGGCTGGGATGGACTGCACCCTGGAACTGTCAGCCAAATGAACTCATTCTTCCTTAAGCTCTCTTTGCCTGGCATGTTATCACAGCAACAGGAAAAGTGCTTTATCTTCCCATAAAGCAATTTCCCAGAAATTCCTGAATCCCTCTTGAGCCTTCAGTTGGAAGTTCTTGCCTTAGCTCTTAACCCCTTTGAATGTCTTTACACATACCCCTTCACTTACACTGACTGATGACCGAATGAAACACCAACACTAGAATTCCAAACCCAAGACCCACCCTGTTGTCCTATCTCAAAAGCTATTAGACATCCTTTACTAACTAACTTAATGGGCTCAAGACACTGTACTTTCTTCCTTGAAAGGTATTTGTTGTACACAGACAAACAGAAAGAATGAAATTCTAAAAGGAAAGAATTTTTAGACCTGAGATCCAGAGGGGTTATTATAAACAACAGAGAGTGTTAAGAAAAGAAGAAACATTTAAAAGAGGTCAAGAAAGTCCTTCAACAGAACCCTTTTCATTTATATTGTTTCAAGTAAAAGATCACATATTCAAAATGTTCCTATTAATTTTCATATGCTGCACTGGCTCGGCATGTTTGACGATTTCACTTCATAATGTTTTGGCACAAAAATGTAAATAACATTGCACTTCATCTTCCCATGCTCCCACAGTTCATTTTCTGTAATAGAAGGAAGAATACACCAACAGTCAGAAACTGTGCACGTTCCGCTGGTGGGAAGCCAAAAATGGTTTTTAACAAAGGTTTCTGTCACAGCTGGAAATTTGCTCTCTGTCAACCATATCTAGGATTATGGGAGAGTGCAAACCCTCTTAAAAAAAATCAGACACGGTTACCGTAGGTAGGTGTAGTTTTAAGTTGAAGCCCCATCACTGGAGCATGCTGTTAGGTTGTTTTCAAGAGAGACACTTACTTTCAATCAATGCAAGGACATGACATTAAGCGTGTTTTGATTTGGGGCAAAGAGATTCACAAGCAGCTTTTTACAAAATGTACCATTGTGATCATAAAGGGGACTGGATTTCAGTCTTGGTTCTGTTACTGACACCCACTACAGCCTTAAGAAAGACACCCTAATTTCTATCTTGCTTCCCAAGATGTGCATCTCAGGAACATCAGGCTTCTGACTGGTGCTCAGCAATTTTCAGTGATGCTCAAGCTCTCTGGCAAATCATACACTATGCCATCTCTTCCATGAAGAAATCTGGTACTCTTTTTAAACCAACATTTCTCAGTTTATGCTACTACATAGCTACAAATGTGTGACTTACAGAACATACATTTAGAAAAATTTCTCTAGGTTTAAGTTTGCAATTGATGAATCAAAAATGAACACATTGGAAGAGATTTAAGATTTTTACCTATTCTTGTTTTCTTTGATTGCTCAAAATGTCTATGACATAAAGTAAGAATAGAAAAATAATTTCTTTATTATAAAATGAACATGGGAATCACTGTTTATGGAAATATAATAGGTTAGCTAACTGAACCTTCTTCATCCAAGATATTTAAAATTCTTAGTATATATTTCAAAGGCATTTTACATGTATGTATGGATGAATTAACCAAAATGTTTGAAGAAACATTCTTGGGTAGCAGTAATTTGGGGAGAAAGACTCAATAGACAGGGAATATCAAAAGCTGTTAATTAAATGAGTTCTGCAGCCATCAGCCTTCCCTAGAGCATTTTGGTCAATGCTTGCTGATCTACAGCAGTAGGAATAAGTGCTCACAGGGAGAAAGGAATATGTATCTCAAAAATTGAGCTAGATGAGAAGTCATGTTTGAGCTACTTCCATAAAACTAGGCACCATAAAATGAAAAAAGAATGAAACAAAATCCATTTGAACAGTAACATGAAAAGTGCTGCCTCAGTCTGACTCTATATGGATAATTATAAAATAATTTCATTGAGAACCACAGGTCAATCTTCATATACATTTGTATCATGTATTAATACCACTTTGGTATTCACAAAAGCTCTAGAATAAAATAGTTTAAAGGGTTGTCAGTCTCAAAGCATAGTAAGTGATAAAGTATCAGATGCAAATACAAAGTAATTTACTACAATTTAAACTTCAAAGACATATAATATTCCAGGGAACCTAATATTTACACCACGAGAGAAAGAGAGAGACTCAGCCACATAAACACACACCCAAGCATACACACAAAGACACATACATAAATACACACAGGTAAACAATATATAAAACCACACACAGACACATGCACATACATGTATAATCTCTCTCTCAAACACACACACACACACACATACATACCATACAAATACACACAAATATTTGAAAATATGTTACTATAAATTGGAGACAGCAAATCCAGCAAACAAAACCATTAAATCCTAAAATACAAGATTAGATACTTTTTACAAACTTACTATAAAATAAAAAGGAATCAAAATTAAAAATTATATAACAATAATATAAGTATTTGTAGCTATTATAATTCATAATCTACAGAAATGACATTGCCTTTATATTAATAACCCAATAAAAATTTGAATATCAAATAACATGTGCCTGAAAAGATAGTGGTTTACAAGATAGAACTAATAATCCCACAAATAAGGACTTAAACTATGAATGAGAAACAAGAAGACATAAAACTGAAGTGATACAGCTAAGTACATGTCCTAGTGTTCCCATTGCTGTGAAGAAACACTATGTCTATGGCAACTCTTATGAAGGAAAACATTTAGTTTTGGAAAGCATACAGTTTCAGAGGTTTAGTGCATTATCTTCACGGAGGGTAGTACACAGGCAGACATGATGCTAGAGAAGGAGTTGAGAGTTCTACATCTTGATCCATAGGCAACAGGAAGTGAACTGAGTGTCACACTGGGAGTAGCTTGAGCATAAGAGACCTGAAATCCCACCCCCACAATGACACACTTCTTTCAAGAAGGCTGCACCTTCTCCAACAAAGCCATACCTTCTAACAGTACCATTCCCAATGGGAGCTATTCCTTTCAAATCATTACAGCAAATACATAGTTTAGATTCTGAGGAGAAAAAGAAGTTCAATATTTCAAAACATTTCTAGAATTGGCCAAAGGCAGGATACCTCAGACTCATCACGTAGTCAAACATCCTAGGAGTAAAATAGTTAGAACAGTAATTTAGATAAAGATCAGTAAAAACCCACAAAATCTAAAACCAAAGTCCAAAAGAAAAGGTTAAATTCAATCATGGAGAACACAGAAAATATTATCTATGAAATAACAAAGAGAGAGTTGATTTTTAACAGTGCAAATGAATTTAAAATGTGTTCCATTTACCCTTTACACAGTATTCTATAATTCTTACAACAAAGCAAAATGGGAAAACCTAACCAACAAAGGGGTTATTAACAAAAATGATGGTAAGTTGAGTATGCAGCCATCACTCATCACTCCTGAGGGTTCTTGGAAGCCTGCCTGCCTGTTTACCACATCAAAGATGTGCTATCCCCTCCCATTTTTTTTGTCCCCACCTCTCTACAAATCCGGAGAGGTACATAAAAACAGGATTTCAGCAAGGGCCAGTATACATGTACTGTAGGATAAAATACTAATACACCTATTTAAACCTTTAATATTTTTAAGTCAAATAAAAAGCCTTTATAAATGGTATGTGGAGTTAGAGTTGTAGATACTGGTTATCAAATATGGACATGTTTGGTGGTGCTTAAAATTAAAAATAACCAGATTACATCTGATATTCTGTGTTAAAATGCCCAGCAGAGGAATCTTTCATTTAAAAGCTTCATATAGATATAAAATATAGATATGCATTATATGATAATAGAAGTAAAATGGTCTAGAGAACAAAGATGTAAGGAGAGAAGGAGGAGGCCCAGGACAAAAGAGAACAGTGAGAAAAGGCACTGGGGGAGAGGATATATTCAACAAATAATATATATCATATGAGAGTTAACTAATAGAATTGGCAAAAATAAAAGAGGATAAAAAGTTTAAAAACAGCTGTTAGAGATACCAGAATGTCATTGTTTAATGCATGTAGCTCTCATATGAGTCACAAATATGCTTGTTGTCATGACTGGGTGATTCTCCTGCTATAGTTAACTACATGACAACATAATTGTAAGGAGAGATGTTATTAATTTGTATCAACCTATTTATATGGATGAGGGAGCCACATAATTTATCCATGTAATATTTTTCATAGAAATTGGCAGAGAACTAGTGACTGCGGAATCAGAAAAAGAGAAGTAAGGTAATTTGAAAATCTATTGACATTTCCTCTTGGTGAAAGGAATGACATTTAATACAAGGCATTCTTTGCAGGTTTTGTGACAGCCCTTCTATGAGAGAATCCTGAGTACCTGGATGAAATTGGGAAACATGGAGACAATACTGGTTCCATAAAACACCTTAGCTAACTCCAACACCCTGCTAACTCCCATAAACTCCATTAGTTTGTATTCTAAGCCATGGGTACAACCTGTTCCTATACATACGCCAAGACTTTGTATTTAGATAGAGAAGCATAAAGATCAATTAGTTTTACTAGTATAATTGCAAATTTTCTGTGACACCATTATTTATCCATCTTGTGTCACCTCTTAGCCAATCAGATGCGTTCAGAAGCACTGGTCCCAAACTTTGGCTCATGATCCCTGGGTGAAAAGTTATCCCAAAAAAAGGAGGAAATAGGAGAGATCTGTGTAAAGCCAATTAGTTACTATATTCCCAGTATTCAAGCTTACTTCCAAAGGGAACCTCTGACACAAACAAACCAATTCATTTAAGCAAACTGTTTATAACAGCAGAGTGGTGGGACAGGTAAGGGCTTAAGTATATTTTTGGATTGCTTTAGCAATAAGAATTTGGACTGAGGTAAGACAAAATGTAAATTCAGAAATAATATTTTCATTTTTCATTCCCTCTGTCTCTATTAAACATTGGCTGTGACAGGAAAAACTTGCCAACATTCTACTGTTTGTTTGCCCAGGACCTATGGAAACAGTATTAAGTAAATTTATTCTTCAAACTGCCTTTCTCTCAAAATCCAAATGTGCACCAATATGAATTCTTCCAAGCATACAAGGTTGGCCTAGTTATCATCCTAGATCTCAAACCACTGAGCTACATCTACACTCCCCGAACTGGTTAAAACCCCAGCATTCAATGGGGTTTCTGGAAACAAATCTACTGTGAGAAACTGGGTAAACCAAACAAGCAAGTGAAAACATTCTTTAACTTTGAATTACTTTGCTTCTTCACATCACAGAGACAGTCGTGCTCTCTGTGATAGTTACTGGACAAAGACAAATAAGTTGTGCTCTCTTTAGGCCAATGGTCTTACCTTTATCCTAACAACTTCTGTAGTTTCCACTGAAAAGGAAAATGACATATTTGGTGCAAACAACAAATTGACTTTATGCAAACTATAATAAAGATTTGATAATTATACTTTCTAAATTTTATAAAAGAGAGAATTTATGTTTGGTCTTTTTGAATGAACTTCGCAAAATCGGTTTTGCGTTGTCTTTGACATCTCTAAGTGTCTCGATATCTTGGAGTATGACATATATTATACTTTCATCTGCAAGCAAATTCGACTAAATTTCTACACCTCGAATCCTCAAATAAGTCCTCTGAAGCATTTGTAACAGTCTCAAACTGGCAAATTAAAGGACCACATCAAGCTCTACTTTAACTAATTATTTACAGATAAAAATAACCCACAGCAGTTGTCTAAAGAAATGGATCAGGGTTCTACTTCAAATGGTCACTCAGCATTTAGTCAACACTAAGGAGGCAAACTGGGTTTCTAAAATAACTATTAGAAACAACTCCAGTTTCTTCTGGGTGTGTGTGACTATGGTCAGAATTTAAGCCAATTTACAGACATGGGTGAACGTGGGATAATAGCATTATGCTTTAAATTACTGTGCCATTAAAAGTAAGTTCTTTTGCTGAAAATAATTTGTTTCCTACCCTACTATTATTCTATCATGTGTTAGTTCTGTTCTTCAAATTGTGTTAAGTCAGCATCTAAAGGGTATTCTAGGAAAACTGATCTCTTTATGTACTTGCTCACTGCTAAGAATTTTTAAAAATGTACTTTTGAAGTGAAAATTTTTTAATGAAAAATTATATTTTATAACACATTATGTTATTTCTCTCTCTCCCTTTCTCTCTCTCTCTCACACACACATACACACTGTGTCATCATGAAGGCAGCTCTTGGAAGAAGCCATCCCTCCTTATGTTTTTTCCTGTGGCATTTAGTAATAAAGAGAACCTGCACAAATTTCCTGTCATTTCTGAGATTCCTTAGTTACACATTTATCAAAAGTAGAAATCATAGCCAAAAGATTTTATATAGCATACATTTTATGAGCAGTCTATGGAGTGATTAGTATAAATGCAACTCAGTGCTATAAACAGTAATAAGTTCTATTATGCTGTAGATGTGTGATGCCCCTCGGGGGCTCATGTTTGATGCTTGTTTCCTGGCTGGTGCAGCTGTCTAAGAGGGTGCGGTGTGGGAGGGTGACTGGTGGAGGTGGTCCACAGGGGTGGGTCTCTTGTGGTTATAGTCCAGTACACTCCTAACCCAAGCTTTTTACTTCCTGACCCCCAGATATGTGAACAACTTCACTTCCAAAGCTCCTAGTTCCCCAGGCACTGGGGCTTCTCAGAACAAGAGACTAAACTTTCATGAGCCTGAAGAAAAGACCTTCCTTCCTTAGGTGTATACAAAGCCAGGACCTTTCAAGATTTAATTAATAGCATTGTGTTATAAACTAGTCATTTGCTGTATTTCATGGCCTAATTTAAAACTCTAACTCAAAATCTACCTTATGGTGTAGCAAACATATTTGAGTAGATGACAGAATTGAAATCAAGATCTTCAAAAGATTTAAGTTACATGGTGCTCATTACAGTACTATATACAGTAGCTAAGATGCAAAAACCAAGGTCCACTGATAGATCGATGGGTAGAGAACTGTGATTTATATATACAGTTGGAAATTACTGTAGAATACCCTGTCCTGTTGTTTGAATGGATTTGGAAATCCATGCCACATGGATGAACCTTGAAGAAATTATGTTCTTCAAAATAAACCAATTACAAACTGCTGTCCTGCATGACCATTCACCTGACCTATCAGATGGTAGAATGAAGATTACTAAGTGCTAAAGGGAAAGAAGGACTTGTTAACTAGCATACATAATGCTTCTGTTGAGCTATAAGAAGTTGTAATGATGTTCCTACACTTAGCAAGAATGAATCACCTGCACAGAAGTTTGTCGAGAGAAAATACCCAGGCCTGGAGAGACTACTCGGTGGTTAACAGCACTGACTGCTCCTCTGGAAAACCCCAGTTTGATTCTCTGCACCTGCATGGCAGCTCAGAACCACACCAATTCGAGGAAATTCAATGCTTTCTTCTGATCTCGGAGGGCATTGCCACATGTGTTATACAGACATACATGCGAACAAAACACCCATACACATAAAATGAATCTTTAAAAGAGAGAAACTTCTGTTAACTGATTTTACCACAATAAAAAGAATCCTATGTCTTTTAAAATGTTTACGCTGTTGTATTTGTCCTGGGATTATAAATGAATTATTAGGTGAAGGTGCATCTGGAAAGGCGGAATAAGGTCTAATGTTCATAGCAAGCAGAACAATATCCACTTGTGTATTTCAAAATTGCTATAGAGAATGTAGTGGCATTTCATTTGTATTTTAATAAATAAAGCTTGACTGAGGATCAGAGAGTAAAACGGCCGCACTGGTCAGTCTTACAGTCCAGGCAGTGGTAAAACACACACCTTTAATCCTAGCAGCCACACTAGTTGCCATAGAAACCAGGTGGCGCGTGCCTTTAATCCCAGTGGTGCACACCTTTAATCCCAGCCCAAGAGAAGATTATAAAATGGGAGGAAATAGTTCTCAGACACAGTCTCATTCTGAGATTCCTGGAGGCAGGATAACTATTTTTGGACTGAGGTAGAGGTAAGAGCCAGTGACTGGCTATTTTGTTTTTCTGACCTTCAGGTTGAACCCCAATTTCTCTCTCCCAGTTTTTATTAATTGTACTTCAGGAGAAAATTTGAATTTGAGTGAAAACTATTTGAGGTGATAGAACTGCCAAACATTCTGATCAAATTATTATGTAGCAGAGCCATACATTGGAATATTACAGTATATGCCAGAAATATGTATAATGTATATTAAGTAAACTTTAAAACAGGCAAATAGGTAAAACTGAAAAAATTAAAAAGTAAATCTAACTAAAAGAAAAAGTCAGGATCAATCCAGGTGATGAAATCATAATACAATTCTAACTTTCCTCAAATCTTTAATCCTGTTTCTGGTCTCGCCTCAAGCAAACAGTTGCCCCGCTATAATTTATGTTTTAATAATTGAGCATATCAAGCTGAATGCCAGGATTTGTTTCTCAGTATTTCCAGAAAGAATTCGGGAGTTTTCTCTGATTTTTTTTTATCTTAAATTCTTCTAAGATTGAAACATTTCAAACTGCAAGGAAGTTCCTTAAAACAAAGTAAACAACTTAAGATCCTTTAGGAAGCACCTGAAACTAACAAGATTCGCTAGGTCCCTCCCTCCCCAGGAGTAAACAGAAAAGACTGCAGAGAGTCATTCTGAAATCAGTGATGCAGCAAAGAAGGCCAAGGCCAATCTACCCACCTGAACAAAGCAGAGACCAGCAGAACTGCCTAGAAGAGGTTCAGACAAACTGAGCTACCTGAGAAGGACACTCTTCAGTCTGTTGAGTTGCCTTCAGGCTGTTCAGCGTACTAGAGGGTCCCAGATTTTCTGACTTTCACTGGTGGACTTTGGTGATACAGCTATCTTTGAGTCATTTCTGCTCCATTAAATAACCTTCCAACCACCTTCTTCTTAAGTAACCCCAATGAGACTAATTGATTAATCAAGTTGATTTTTGGAGGTATCTGTAATTTGAGCTGTCTTGATCTCCGCATCTGGGTTGAGTTGCTGTGGAATATTATTTTTGTCAGGGTCTGCAGACCACTCCACAAAGACCACCACTCACAGATGCAATATTCAAGAGTGTTTATTTCGAGCACGCAGGGGTTGGTCACACAATAAAACCGCAGCAACCTGGAGAAAAGTTCACAGGTTCCTTTTATACACCACTAGGGGAAATCCAGGGACAGTTAGGTCATCTCTAGCAAACACGATTGGCTAAGCAAGCAGCAGTTACACTACTTTAAATTTGATCAGCTGTGGCATCTTTGGACACATGTCAGGGCAAGCCCAGACATGTGGGTGGCTTGCAGAATCTACCCTCTTCTGATTGGCCGGTTGTAGTGATTAGGGCAGCGGGCTAGCTTATACCCCGAAATAACAACAAACAAATTGTATTCATTCAAGCACCGCCTGGCCCATTATATCCAGCCTCTTCTTGGCTAACTCTCTAATCTTGATTAACCCATAACTAATAATCTGTGTAGCACCACGAGGTGGT
>LOEQ01003674.1:3861-42945 GCA_001685075.1 Bramus lutescens | reverse complement strand
GTGTGTGTGTGTGTGTGTGTGTGTGTGTGTGTTAGTCGTAGTAGTAGGATGACTTTCAAAAGTCAGTTCTCTCCTTCCACCATGAGACCAAGCTAAGGTTGTCTGTCACACTTAGCACAGCAAGTGCTCTTACTTGCTGTACTATCTTGCTGGCTCCCATCATGTGTTTTTTTTTTCATAAATTTAGCAGAATTGGGCTTACATGTTGAGAAGTCTTTTTGCTAAGCAGTAGAGCAAAACTAAAGGGAAGTAAGGAGAATGCTACACACAGTTCAGCTGACTGAGAAAAGCATTCTGGACCTCTAGAAGATAGCTTGACTACAGGACTTGTGATGTAGGAGTTCCTTCTGTTTGTGTTTTGCTTTCATTGGATAATGAGTAAAGAAACTGCCTTGGTCTAGTTGATAGGGTGGAACTTAGGTAGGTGGAGAAGACAACTGAATTCTAGGAGAAAGAAAACAGAGTGAGAAAACCGCCATGGAGCTGCCAGAATCAGACGTGCTGAATCTTTTCCAGTAAGCCACAACCTCGTGGTGACATACAGATTAATAGAAATGGGTTAAATCAAGATGTAAGAGTTAGCCAATAAGAGGCTAGAGATAATGGGCCAGGCAGTGACTTAATACAATTACTGTATGGTTATTTCAGGTGTAAGCTAGCCAGGTGGCCGGGACAAACAAAGGGCCACCCTCCTCGTGCAACAGACTTGGAAATTTCTGTTGCTTCATTTGAGATTCTGTGTAAGAAGTTAGTATCTTCCATCAGCAAAGTAGCTCAGTGCCATCTTCCTCACACTGTTATCAGTGTCAAGGTAGTCCAGTGCCATCGTGTACACATTGGGTACCGGTGCCAAAGTATCCCAGTGCCATCTTGCTCACACCAGTTACCAGTGTCCAGGTTGCACAGTGCCATCTTGCTCACAGTGGTTACCAGTGTCAAGGCTCAAAAAGTGAAAGCAGCTCCCACTTCATTTAAAAAAAAAAAACCCATAGTCTACCCCAGTTTCTGTCTCAATCTCTATCTTATTGAAACAAGGGAAAACTCAGGCTTTAGACACACTTTTTTCCCCCTGTGGAATAAGCTGAATCTCGGTTCCTCCTCCAACTCACAGGACTCAAATAGGAAGTTATCCAAAAGCTGTCCTCACATTTATTCCTGCTCAGTTGGAGTCCCATTTCCAGAAAGACATAAAAAAAGAAAAGGGAACATGGGTGTAGAAAGGCTAACATATTATTTGTTGGACATCCTAAAATATTGTTTAAAAAGATTCTACCAGAGTAATAATGTGTTCTTCCATTTCCTCATTACTTTTGCTAAACACAACCATGCCATTTTTATGGCAGTAAGTCTTAAAGAGTAGAGAAGTGACACCCAGTGAACTACTTTACTTTCTCGGCTTTGACAAGAATTCCTGTCCTGGTTAGTTTTTACTGTTATTGATATAACCTAGTTACTTGGAAAAAGAGAACTCCAAGTGAAGAATTCTGCCTGAGGCCATGTCCGAGAGAGGTTGATTGATGGCTGATGCCAGGTGTGGGCAGAACCTGCCCTATGCAGTTGGGCTCAGGCCGTATAAAATCGCTGAGAGCAAACCCCAGAGTGACTCAGTAGGCAGCATGCCTCCCTGGTTTCTGCTTCAGTTCCTCCATGAGTTCCTACTCTGACTTTTCTCAATGAAGGATTATGACACAGAAATGTAGGTTGAAATAAAGTCTTTCCAAGTTGCCTTTGGTCAGAGTTTTATGACAGCAACAGAAAGCAAACTAGGACAATGTTCTTTTTGTTCGTCTGGTTTTGTTACTTTTCTTGATTGGACTGTTATCAGTCTTACATGCAATGAACCCACTTGACAGCTGAAATACATACTGTCCTCAAATTTGTCTAGGGATAATCATTCATTTAGGAGTTAAGGGCAATGGCCTCAGTTTGGAGCAGCAGGAAAAGGTCTGTAAAAGGTTTTGTAGAAACCCTTGGTTAGAACTAGTCTGTTTGGATGCTCACCTTACTAGACCTCGATGGAGGGTGGAGGACCTTGGTCTTCCNGAGGTGGAAATTTTTAATAATAATAATAATAATAACATAAATTAAAAAATAAAAAAGAAAAGGGAATTTAGAAAGCATATCCATTTACTGCACACTTCCTTACCACAGACCACTGAAAACAATCTGAACAAAGACAGTATTACCAGTTTTCTGCAAATACGTGTCTTAATAGAGAGCCTCCAAGTAAAAAGAAAGGAAGCACGGTAAAAATGCGGGCTTCAGCAGTAAAAAGACAACCCATTACAGAATTAAAGATGCTGACATGTTGTTTATCAGGAACAATTAAATATAAATACAGAATTAGAGAAAGAATATAGAGAACATAACCTTAGTATAAATTTCTTATTTACTATATGAAGAAATAAAAATGGAAAAAATAACATTTATTAATACTTCAAAAAATAAGGGATGTACCTTTTCTCTCATGGAGATTTTAAAACCATTTTTTAAATATTAAGGTAATATAAATTTTAGGGAGATATTCAAGAAAAATAAAGGGCAAAATTACTTATACTCTTAACACTCTAAAATAAGTATTATTCTTAAGACAATAATATTATTATTAACTATCATGTTGATATATCTATTCCTCCTGAAATTTTGGGGGAAGATACTAAGCTCAAAATATAAATGACAAAAGTTAATTACTACAGTATAATTTTCCACACATAATAAGCTGTTAGGTACTTACAGAGAAGACATTAAGAGAATAACTACCATTTATTCAACAGCACCTAAGTGAGTAGACTGAGAAGTAGTTCAGTCCCTAACTCAAGGATAGGAAAGCATTGCCAGTCCTTCACTGGAAGTTCTCCCAGCACATGGTACCCTTTAGTGCCATCTATCAGCAGACCTCTGCAATTGCAAAGAACTCCATTTACTCTCAGAGGGCGGCATGCCTCAAATCTGTGTGGTCTGAAGTCCTGCAACCTATTGTGGTCTGGATCTCAATACACAATGTAGTCCATGCAGCTCTATTACTTAAAAGCATATCCATATATGGTGTGTTACAAAGGTGTCTATGTACATACTCGTCTGAGTCAATAGGCATTTGCATGCACACCTGCAAAGATGCACTTGAACATTTGTCAAGAATCTAGTTCTCTGGCCTTTATTTCCAGAGCTAACAAACTTTCCCTGAGTCAAAAGCTTCAATTGCTACTTAAGTTTTATTGTGAGTTCCAGAGCTATCGTTTTATTTTGGGGGAAAAGGTGATCAATTCTAGTAACGTCCCTTTAATTACAAGGGGATGTGAGATGAAAATTTAGTATCAGAATTCCCAAGGCTAAGAGCGCAGAGCTAAGAAAGCCTTGAGAATTATCTTGGCTATATAGAAACAGCACATCGTGTGTGTAAGTAAGAGAAGCAGCAAGCTGATACTGCCTTCAAGGAGAAGGCGAATAAACACCACATGGAGAAGTGAGCTAGCTTTCTTCAAAAGCCCATATGATGCCAAAAATAGGAAAGAAACTTATCAACCAGAGGAGCCCCAATGCCTGAGGAATGCAAAATGGCAAAGTTGGTGACCGTGTACTGACTTTGTCCTTTGAGTACTTTGTCCTCACTGAAAATATTTCCTTTCTACCATTTTGAAGATTTATAATGCTGTTCTTTCTGCTTTAATGAACTCCACGCTGGTCTCTGAAAATTGTTTCCTCAAAACGTTTAACACTCCTCAATGTTGGTGTTTTAAATTTTTTTAAGGCAACACAATTTTAAAAAGGGAGGGCACACTAGGAACTCCAAGTCCTGCCAACTTTCTCTTGCTGCCAAGTCCTATTAGTATAAATGAACGGTTTATTTTAAGAAATGCCTGATAAATGACTCTACACAATCAGTAATGAGGGTACTGTCAGCAAAGGAGAATCATTTCCAAAATTCCCTTGGCATTGCAGAGCTAGCGCCTTGTAAGCTCACACTGGGTTATGTGGCCCTAGCCCTTGTGGATGCCATAAATCTTCCCTTCTCAGAGGACAGAGGAGTCGCTGATAAGTAGAGCTGCTAAGTTTCTCTATGTCCACTTACAGCTTTTGAAAACTGAAACCAAACAAAACATGATCATCTTCAAACTTACCTTGTCAGTAGTTTCTACTGTTATCCAAAGAGTTTATTTTACTTTTTTTTTCAACTTTTCCCAGGAAAAAAACTATTAAAGACTTTGGGAAATCATGGCAAATTTTTTCAAAAATTAAAAACATAACAACATAGTCTCAGCAAAAACAGAACATAGTATCATATGACAAAGGAAAGTTGATAATGCTTTAAATCCTATAGGACCTACAAACTCACCCAGGGCCAGTCCATATTCTATGGGACCTACATACTTACCCAACTGCTGTTCATAGTCCATCCCATCAGACCAACACACTCACCCAGTTCCTATGTATTCATCCAACTGCTGTCCACATAGGATTTATATGTCTACTCGGTTCCTGTGCACATCTTATGGGACCAACACAGCACCCAATCATGTCTGCAGCTTGTAGGACCTATGAACACACCTAGATCCTGCCGAATCCCCATGAGACTTTTTGCTTGTGCTGAAAAGCACTTGTCACCCACAACCTAAAGATGTGTGATAAAGAAAACCAAAGCGCTGCAGCTGGACCCTGAGAGGTGATGATTCCTGTATGCAGCTCCACAGTTCCTCTGTGGCACTGTGTGACTAGAGTAGCCCCATCAGGCAGAACCCATATTTTAATAATAATANTAATAATAATAATAATAATAATAATAATAATAATAATAATAAGCAATGTGTAAGCCAAGATCCCGGAAGTCAAAGATTGATGTCCTCCCTCCCCAAAATATGAATGTATAACTGGCCTGTCTCAGAACTGTGTCTGATGGGAGAGAAAGCGATGCTCTTTTATGGCAGCAAATATTGGCAAAGCTATGGTGGGGATGAAAAGTTTCAAACTTGGAGTCCCTTACCTGCGAAGCCTTTTTGTGTTCTGTAGAGGAACAGCATTATAAAAGTTAATGTGCAAATAAAATAAAGAAAACTCCTTTTAGCCCTTACCCACCCTCAACTTTCCTTGGCCCAGTAATAAATCCTCCGCAATGGACATCTGCTGCCTCCGGTGCAGCACAGTTTGCCAATCACTATCTGAAAGACTTCCACTTACTTTTAGCAGAGTCTGTGTAATGTTGGTGGTGACCCTGCATTGCTGAGCCTCCAAGCAGGAGACAAAAGTGTTTCATACAATTTACACTACTCATATTTTGTATTTAATATGTTTAAACATGAGGATCAGAGTTCAGCGTTTAATGCAATGCAGTATGTACACAAGCTGACTAAATTACAGATGAGCAGAAGAGATGCTGCATACTTCCTCCAATCTTATAGCAAGAGGAAAGATACCAGCTCTTCTTAGGAAATATTTACAAGTTCCAAGCATTCTTCACATTATTAATAAGCAAATTTTCCAATGGTCCTTAGAGGCTATGAAAAGAAATTGATTTCTATTTTGCAGATGAGGGACCTGAATCCTAGATAGAAACTGGGTGAATTTCTCAAAGGCAAGTGTATCCACAGAGACAGAACAAGCTCTTCTCAGTGCAGGATCTCAGCCCCTCAATCATCCTGCCCGATTTTTATCTCTAAGAACTCTTGCAATGGTACTACCTAATCTCTACTGGGGTGCTAAGTTGGTGTCTGTACCCACAATCCTACAATGCCTGCATGGGAACTGAAATGGCTAGAGGATTAGACTGATGTATGGTCTTACTTCATGCTCAGTAAAAGCCTTATAGAAGCCTAGTGACGCGTCTCGGTGGCCAGAGGGCTTGCTCTGCACGCATGGCTACGTAAGTGCGGATCCTCAGCTTACATACAAAGAGTCAGACTTGGTGTCACCTGTCTGGAACCCTAACACCAGTGGATGCAGAGGCATGTGAATCCCAGAGCGTAGTTTGTCAGTAAAAGAGAACTGTCCACATTTTAAAGGAAGATCAAGGGTCCTGACTTCTGGACCCCACAAATAACACACGGCACACAGCCAGACAAAAAGTGGCAATGGATTTCCAAAGTACCTTTGTACCCTAAGGACTTTAACCTTTATCATCCCCACCTCAGAAAAATATTTGCACACAAATTAATAATTTAATCCAAGTACAGGTCTGATCTAAAGCTAATGCTTACAATATATCTCATGAGTTGAAAGGGTGGAGAAACAGGAGGTACAGATTTATGTAAGTTGATCTATCAGCCTCAAAACCTGTGGTTCACTGTGATATTATCTGATCATTTTTAGAGTGCATAGCAGAATGGAAAGGGTCCTTTAATTTTATTCTCATCTCACTTTTGGGTGACAGAGAATATTCCAGATCATTCATTCATAAAATAGTGAATAGTGATAATTACAGGAAAATTTAGTGTTTCTGACATTATTCTATTACTGTTAAAGGAAATGGATAAAGATAAATGTAAATCTTAAATGCCACAGATAAAAATTGCAAAACGTTAATGTTGTTATTAGCCTTCTGGAGCCAGCTTTGGAAATGGCCACTGTATTGCTTCAACACCCCAAGTAAGTTAAGAAAATTCTTGTGATTCTAATTCTAGGTTTACTGATCATTTTATCACACCTTCATGGGTAACAGAAGAACCAGTATACAAACAGACCACGGAGGACAACTTTGATTGCTGAAGTCTGATTCAGCAACTTTTGACCACAGCTAATTAAAATGATAGGGTCCCAACTCCCACACAGATAAGCGCTGCACTTGTGTATGTCTGATATTATGGTCAGTCTTGGGACAATAGCTTGTCCCCAGGTCCTCTCTACAGAACTGAGGACTGGAGTAACCAGCCACTGAGTTATTTAGCTGGGGCCAATTCATCAGGTTGGTGGTAGTTAACAGAGCTGAGTGGCCGTTACGGACTAAGTGTACGCTAGATTTACGAGGAGGCAGTGACTCCAAACACACAGAGGAAGCCGTTAGGAGAGGCAGGGAAGAATAAGGCTAGAGCAACAGATTCAGAAACAGATATACCAGGACCATGCTGCAGTTCAGGACTGCTCTTAGTGAAGCTGGTCATTCAGCTTCTCCCACACAAAAACTTGGAATAAATCTTCCTTCACGTGAGGCAATTTAAGTGCATGTCTGTTTCTTGTAACCATGAGAGCCTCCAGAAGAACAAAGGCCCCCAAGGAAATGATTAAAGACCTTCTGGCATAGTCCAGCCTGTGTGTTTTCCAATCCTAGGCAGTCCCAGCTTTCTCAAAATCACCAGCAATTGTCGGGCCTCCCAAAAGAGAGCATCTCCTAGCAATGCTCTGGGGACATGACAATTTGGTCATTCCTTCTTAAAAAATAACATAATGAATGACTGCAGGTACAAAGGATCATGCTAAGGCAGTACTGCTCGCACTCAGAATAAGGGGAGCAAACCTGAACTGATAAAAAGCACAATCCTAGTAACTTACCAGAAATGTGACCACTCACTAGGGATTTAACACCAATCTGCTTGAACACAATAGGAATGTGCTAACACATTCCTGATGCTCATGGAAAAGATGAGTGCTCCCATCTGGCCTGTCCTTCCATCCTGCACCTTCTAGTTTAAGCTAACAAGGAAATGGGAGTAAGGGGCCATCCCCCAAGAGTTAAATCTGGGCCAGACTGTTGACATAGCTCTCCATGGGAAGTACTATGAAGGCCTATCTACAAAAAAAGTTGTACATTATCTCTTATCCTTGGGGCTGGTCATGTTTATTTGTTTTAATTCAAAATTTCATTGCTTCACAAAATAGTTTTATAGATAAAATTATATTGTTCTGCTTGGGAGAATGTCAGAGCCTTTCACTGTAAAGTATCTTTTCATTAAAGCTTCAAAATGAAGAAAAAGGATCTGAGGAGAAAAGGGATCAATATATTCTCTGTTTATTACATGATCCATTATCCATGGATGACAAATTGATTTCGTCCTGTCCATCATCTCCAGATGATTGATAGAGCCTTGGGCAAACAACAGCACTCTAAAGTCAAGTAGTTTATCGTCTTGATGGGGCAGAGCTTGGGTTGATTAGCGCTGTCTTCCATATTTAGGGCATGAAAATAAACCAGAATTCTTTAGTTATTACCTTTAAATCTGTGTACAAGTGCTTGATTTAGAGTGGTGCATGTGTGAGCTGAGAACAGAGTGAGCCAACTTCAAATATGGTTTTCAGAGAGAGGTATTTACATTTAAATAAAATAATGTAGAGGAAATAAGTCTGAAATGAAACTTGTGACTTATAAGTTCCAAAAGGTCAGATTAATTTATACTAGAAAAGGAAACCCTCTGGAAGAATTTTACAAAGCAAATCCAGGAGGCCAGGTTTTTCTCATGTGGAAAAGAACCACATTTGGGTCATACAGAAACAGTCAGTAAGATATACTTAATATGTGATGTAATCTATAGAGCTTAGCTCCTTAAAGGAAAAGCTTTAAGTTTATTTCAGTGTAAATAAGCTGACTTTTCCCTGCTAAGCAAATATACTCACTGCTTTAATTTTTCATATCTTGACAGCTTATAAAGGACACTCTGATTCAAAGACCCAGCTTGTCAAATAAGTGTTGATGGATATAGTAATTGCTCTAGTTTGATCACTATGTAACACATGCATTCAAACACTGTATCATACCACTCTATTTCATAACTACGTACTGTATCATGTGCCCATTAAAATAAAGTAGCACTAAAAATTGAAGGGCTTTGAAGGGTTGTCTTGTTACCCTCCCCCATGGACTTCACAGCTACAGAACAGGACAAGTGTTAGGCACCACACTGTGAATCGAGCATGCCTTCCCAGGAGTAAGCAAAAGCTGGCGATAGGGACAGCCTCCAGAAAGAGGCTCAGAGAGTGATTATCCAGCAGTGGAAGACAATATGCCTATGCTCCAACAGAACAGATAATGTAGAAGACACACTTTGGAAATGGGTATGGAAATGAGGTAAGAGTTGCAGGAGCTGAACCATTTTTGAAATATTTACCTGTATTCCAGATGTCCATGGAGCTTCTCCCTCTGATGCATGGTAACTTAGTTTTATGCTACAGTGTCTTCAAATGAATTTTGAAGACTACACCTGTACTGACTTATTTGTACTTCCATGGAAAGAGATAAAGTACAGAAATAATCCATTCACATTAAACTCAAGCCAGAGATTGTATAAATTGTTGGACTTGCCTTTTAAAAGGTATAAAGTATGGCCACTTAACCCAAACCACACATTTTCTCTAAGAGAAACAAACCACAGCATGATTCAGTGAAATGGTTTCAAACACTGACTCTCATCAGTTCAACAGTTGCTCTGTCATACGAACTGTGTGACCTTAACCATGTCCTTAATCAATTTAAACCTTAACTCGGAAATCTGTAAACTAGAGGACACTTACCCAGCAAGGCAGAAGAATTAGCCATCTTATACAGTGTGACCCAGAGCATCGGAGTGTGTTAACTGGTGATTACAGATACGCTTCCTATTGTCTACTGAGTATGCTTGTAGATACATGTTTTCCCAGTCAAAGGGAAATTGTGAGTTCACCTCCTACCAAAACATCCTGCATAAACCTGTGACCAAGGAAAAATAAAGGACATTTTGTTTTGGTTTTTGACACAGGGTTTCTCTATAGCTTTGGGGGGCCTTGGAACTCCCTCTGTAGCCCAGGGTGACCTCGAACTCAAAGAAATCAGTCGCCTTTGCCTCCTGGGTGCTTGGTTTAAAGGCATGCACTATCAGCTGACAAGGACACTTTTTAAAAATAATCTCTATACTATGACTAGATCAAGGCCATGCTATTCATTTTAAGCACAGCTCATTAGTATATGCTGACTCTCAAGAACACTTCTTCTGAGAGCAGCCACATTGTTGGTACTATCAGATGTTCTCATTTCAGGATGTTCAGGCTGATATTTTACTGATATTGTTTAATACCCCTACAAAAAGTTACTAGAGAGGATAAGCAGTGTCCGAAATTGTCAGACGTGATTGTAAGTCATGTGTTGATGGAACATGCCTTTGGCCACAGCTCTTCCAGAGACTGTAAAGTTGTGAACCATCTGACTTCCCACCTTTATATTAAATATTACTTATGGAACACACCAATGGCAACAAAAACTTAAGACTTATCAATTCTTGATATTCGACTCATCAATTCTTGATATTCAGGACAAATCTCTCTTGGTTCAGCTTTTTTCTTCTTTATTTTTCTTTTTAGCAAAATTATTTCTGTCATTATATTGAATAGTTGTGGTGTTTTAGATAGATGGAAAATGTGAGAATGTGGGAAAAGCCTATACATTACAAAAAAAACCTTCTAATTCCCTTTCAAAGCCTTGTGATTTGTACATAAATGGCATTAGCACCAGAAGTAACTGCAAGAAAACATCATTAACACATTGCAAAAAGATACAGTGAGTTGGCCTACAGGTTCCAATGACTATCTGAAATTCAAAATAGAGGAAAAACGCTACAGATGCGGTGATTGTCCCAGCCCCCAAGGAATACTGAGAAAATAAATTAGTTTGCTTATATACAAGCATCTAGAAACTTTATATGATTGGTCAATAGTTATAAAGGTTAAAAAAAGACACATATTGACTTCCCTCTTCTACATAAATAGAGCATTATGCCTAGTTTCTGTGTTTCTTTCCACTTTCAAAGACATTGTTCAGGCAATAAATTTTGGAGTACCAGCAGATACACTACTTTGTAAAATTGTTTATTGTCCTTTTGATTCTTAGGGAGATGGTCATTTAACCCTTTTGAAAATGGAAAAAGAAAAGACTGACCTCCAAAACTCTTATATAATCACAAGCCTATACAATCTTGGTGAATCTTAAGCTAGGGAAGGAAATAAATGTAGCAATGGAAAGATTTAGGTTCCCAGGGAAGTGGCAGGGTTCTGAAAGTCTAAAATCTGATGTAGTGTCTTTTGCCCTCACTCCAGTTGTTTAAGACATTTCCGTATAAAATTGATTTATGCCATCAATTCTCACTAATTTCCTGTTTCTCTCTCCATTCACCAAGCAAGCATTTGAAGACCTGAGCCATCTATGGGGAGTGTTAAGAATTGACCTAGGAAGCGAGGACCCCTCTGGGAGCAATTTGATTGGTTAATAGCCCTTATGACTGTTCACATTCAGGAATGAATTACTTGACCTTAACTCTCTCCACAGGGGTGCACACCTTAATTTTCCACACAAATTTTCAAATGAAACTACAAAAACACTTCACTTATTTAGAGGTCAAGTATTTGCAAACTCTTGGAACCCAGACAAAAAGGATCTCTGCAGGCAACATGGTGTCATAAAATACCATGAGTTTTCCCTATCAGAGAGCAGCTCTACATCTAGGTCAATTGTCCATGCTTTATTAACAGTTCACATCACTATCCCAATACTGTTTGCGCCAATGGAACATTGAGAGAAACATATCATAAATTAGAAAAAGGCATTAAAAGAGGCAATTCACTAAGTGTGAAAGATACTAATTAAAAAATTATATATGCACAAGTCCTTGTGGTACGATTGAGCATCCTTTTGGTATATACCCAAAAGTGGTATTGCTGGGTCTTGAGGAAGGTTGTTTCCTAATTTTCAGAGAAATTGCCATACTGATATCTAAAGGGGCTGTACTAGCTTGCACTCCCACCAGCAATGCAGGAGTGTGCCCTTTACCCCACAACCTCTCCAGCATAAGTTGTCACCGGTGTTTTTGGTCTTGGCCATTCTTACAGATGTAAGATGAAATCTCAAAGTTGTTTTGATTTGCATTTCTCTGATGGGTAAGGATGTTGAACATTTCCTTAAGTGCCTTTCAGCCATTTTAGATTCCTCTGTNCTTACAGATGTAAGATGAAATCTCAAAGTTGTTTTGATTTGCATTTCTCTGATGGGTAAGGATGTTGAACATTTCCTTAAGTGCCTTTCAGCCATTTTAGATTCCTCTGTTGAGAGTTCTTTGTTTAGGTCATATCAGCATTGTTTCTCATAGCCAGAATCTTGAAACAACCTAAATGCCCCTCAACTGAAGAATGGATAAGGAAAGTGTGGTACATTTACACAATGGAGTACTACATAGCAGAAAAAAATAATGTCATCTTGGAATTTGCAGGCAAATGAATGGAGCTAGAAAACATAATATTGAGTGAGGTAACCCAGACCCAGAAAGACAATTATCATCTGTACTCACTCATAAGTGTTTTTAAACATAAAGCAAAGAAAACTAACCTACAAATCACAATCCCAGAGAACCTAGACAACAATAAGGACCTGAAGGGAGGTATACATGGATCTAATCTACATGGAGAGTAGAAAAAGACAAGATTTCCTGAGTAAATTGGGAGCATGGGGTCCATGGGAGAGGGTTGAAGGGAAGGGAGAGAAGGGAGGGGAGCAGAAAAAAATGTATAGCTCAATAAAATCAATAATAAAAAACTATATATACAGAAAAATGACCCCTATGCCTCTGATCCATAAGGACATAACATACAAGTGTTAAAAATGTAGTAATATCCATAAGAAGTTCAGAAACAGAATAAAATACTTTTATTAAATTTCTAGCAGTTATTAAAAGATGTATTTTATTAAAGTAGATACTATATAAAGTAGATCTGTAAAACATACTTAGACTAAAATTTTTTTAAAGGATTAGCATTTGTTTAACCTGTGGTGGTCTAGTCATCCCATTCCATGACGCTTGGGCAATGGCCTCAGTCATTCAATGAATCACTTATTAACTGAAACTTGTAAATCTTCATTGAAGGAAGGCAAAAGACAAGAAGGAATGGGAGAGGAGGATGAGGAGAAGGAGGAGGAGAAATAACACCAGAGAGATGCTGTTCTCCAAAGAAGATAAAGTTTGATTTGTATACCACAGGAGCTTAGAAGAAAGTTGTAAGGCTTGAGTATGGCCTGAGTTCCATGTGGTAGGTGGAGAATATGGAAACCAAGCTGCAGGAAAAACATTGCCATCTTCCCTCCCCATTTGTTTTGGAAAGTGAGGAAGGGAGATACACAGGGAAGTTCATATTATTGTTAGAGTTGCTTGATAAAGTTGGCTGATTCTTTGAGGGTTAGTGGGTAACTGTTAAGACTTGTGCTTGGACAGACAGATCAAGACAATCGTGGCCAAGCAGGACAGTAAAACATGTTCTCAGAAGTAAGCGGAAAATTACTTTGCAAATTGTTCATCCTCTAATGATTTCTGCAGTGGAAAATGACTGTAAACATGAGAGGGTGATTCATGGAAGTTCCCCATAAAATAACAGAAATGGAGGGCTTTTCAGATTCATGTGCTCATTAATTCATAATTACTGTAATACACAATTATCTAACACATTTGCTCTTCTCTGATAAATCATAAAATGTTAAGAATATCATCTCCATTTTAGTTTATTCCCTTTCAGGTCCTATTCATTCTATAGCTATGGCAAATAGTTGTTAATTTTCAAGAGTTATATACTTCTAGAGAAATGACAAAATCTGAATATTTTAAATAAAATGAATAATAATCACAATTATTTCCCTATCTAATATCAGATTAATGTCATTAAGGTAAAATTGCTTTTTGAACTTCAAGAATTTTCTGAGATTTTGGCTTTTTCTGAACTACATTACATTTTAGCACTGACGAACTCAGCATAGTGACCATGTATTACATAGAAGGAAAATATATGATCATATCCAACCTCTCTACCAGTCACATACTGCATATCCTTTTCCAGAATATATCTAGCTGAGTTCATCTGAATCCCCTTCATGAACCACCCAAACCCCAGATCTAGTCCAGATCCAGCATTCAGTTACCTGGCACCATCTGGCCACTACTCCCTACACCACCCTCAATTTCTAAGAACACTTTAATCTGCCCCCAGCATATACCATGTCTAGCCTTTCTATCCAGTCAGATCATGGATACCCAAATAACTGAGTCTGTCAGATCCTTCCAACCCCCAATTCCATCCCTAAACTCTAAGCCTGGAGCAGGACACATACTCTGCACACCAATCCAGCTCCCTCTGTCTACCTAACTTAATCCCACCTAAATCATATTCAACATTTACACCCAACTCAGCTGAAATAGCTAGTCTGTGTTCTGCCACAAATCTGGTCTGTCCATGTCAGACAACAGAATTAATAAAACAAATCCACATACCCAGATCTCACTGCAAAAATACAAACAACATAAAATATCAAGGCATTACTACCACCCGCCCCCTAATTCACCAGTCTTTTAGAAATGTTCACCAATGGAATTACCTAGATGAACTACACAAAAGAAACTTTTTTAAAAAATCATAGACTTTACCAAAGAATTCAAGTAGTTTAAATAAGACATAAATAGTTTAATAAACTTAATGTGAATGAACTAAAGGTCAATAAATGCCCAAGAAAACAGATATAAGGCTGATAGAAATGACTATGACAATCTAGTGTCCTAAAACAGACAGAATTCAATAAAGAGATAAAAATATTCAAAAGATCTCAAGCTTAATTGAGATAGGATTAAAAACTCCACAATCCAAATAAAAAATTCAAGGGATAGACTTACAAGTAGAATGACTCCATCAGAACTCAAAGATAAAGATGAAAGAAGCAAAGAATATGAAAAATTAAAACAAACACACACACAAAAAAAACAGAGAACATGGGACACTATGAAAACAAGCCTTTAAATTGTAAGGATAGACGAAAGAGATTTCCAATTAAATGACATAAACCAGAGCTTCAGCAAGATCATACAGAAAATATATACACAAACAGACAGAAGAACACAGAACACCAAACAGGCAAGATCATAGAAGAAACCTACTGCTATACAACAGAGTTAAAACACTAACTACACTGGGAAAAAAAGGAGAGCATGGAAAGCTGCAAGAGAAAAAAAAACACTAGTCACATGTAGTAAGAAGGGGAGCGGGCCTGCTTTTCGACCTGCCCAGCTCCAGCACGGCTAGCTTATACCCCGAAATAACAACACACAAATTGTANACTCCACCCACCTAAGGGCTGGCCTATCGAAGGGGGCCAAGGCAGTTTCTTTATTAACCAATGAAAGCAACACATAGACAGATGACCCTCCTACATCAGTCACATAGAAAGGAAACTCATCAGAATAACAGCTGATTTCTTAATAAAAACTCTGAAAGTTAGGAGATGCCTGAAACAATGTTCTCCAAGCCCTAAAAGACTACAGACCAACATATTTAATGTATCCCACAAAACTATTCACTATAGGTAAAGATAAACATTTTTCATGATGTAAATGGTCTAAAATATTTAAATCCAACAGACCAATACTAAGGAAAATATAGGAAGCAACATTTTAAACTGAGGAGGGGAAAGAGCATACCCAAGGGATTTTAGAAAGAAAACTAAGATATATATATATAATTCCCAAAACACAAATGACTACAAAGAACATAAACAACAAGACCAAATTTCAGCAACACAGTGATTATATTCAACACACACCTTTCAATAATGACTTTAAATTTAACAACCTAGGTCTCCAACCAAAAATCACAGGCTAGTTTAATAGAACAAGAGACAAAATCTCCCCATCTGTTGTCTGAAACTCAACTTCAAAGAAAACTGCTCATCTTTAGAGCACAATGATAAACAAACGAGATGAGGAAGAAAACAGCCATCACTAACTGAATATCTAACAAAATAGAGTTTAGACAAAAACTAATGAGAAGAAGAGATAATGAATGATACTTCATTCTAATCAAGGGAACAATTAACCAAGAAGATATTACTATCCAAAACATATGTACCAAGCTCTGGTGATCCTAATTTCATAAAGAACAGTATACTATTGAATTAAAGACACAGCTTTCTATTAACCTCTTAACAGCAGGCGATCCCAATAGATCACCTTCTCTAATAGATACATCACTGAATTAATTGACATCATACACAAGTAGATTTAATAGATATATATAGAATTTTCTACCAAAACACCAAAGAGTATACATTCTCTTCAGCAGCACACAGAAGCTTCTCTATAATAGTCCAAATCCCAGAGCCCAATACAAAACCTAGAAAATTAAGAAAAATTGAAATAACTTTGTGTATCATACTGAACATAATGGAATAAAATTCAAAATTAACAGCAAAAATTCACTAGTATGCACAAAAACACATGAAGATTAAATGACTCATTACTAAATGATGAATGTGACAAAGAAAAAAATCAAGAAAGATATTTAAAAACTCCTGGAAGTAAAGGAAAACAGCAAAGCAAAACCTCTGTGACACATTAAAAGTATTCTGATGAGGAAAATGCTTATTTCTAAGTGCTTATATTAAAAAATAAGAAAGAGCATAAATAAATGACTTGCTGAAAATTGAAAATTTAGAAAAACAAGAGCAAACCAAAACCCAAAACAAATAGACCACAAGCAGTAACAAAAATCGGAGCTGAAAATATTGAAACAGAAACAAACAAACAACAAACAAAAAAAAAACCCACAAAGAATCAATAACTCCCAGAGCTGATTCTTTAAGAATAAACAAGATCAGCAGACCCTGGACCAACTAACCAGAAGAAAAATGTAGGAGAGAAAGAGAATTCAAATCTACTGCTTCAAAAATCAACAAAAAGATTACAACAGACACCAAATAAATTCAGAATATTTTAAGGGAATACTTTCAAAACTTATACATCATTAAGTTGGACTACCTAAACAAATGGGCAAATTTCTAAAATCAGTCAAACAAACAAAATTAAACCAAGGTATGATCAACAACCTAAATAGACCCATAACAAATAAGATTGAAGCGGTAATAAAAAAAAGTCCTCCAACTAAGAAAAATCCGGCCCAGATATGGATTCACAGCATAATTCTACTAGGCTTTCAACAACAACAACAAATCTACAATCAAACATTTTAAACTGTTCAACAACAACAACCAAAACAGAAGGAGCACTCCTAAGCATTTATGAAGCCAATATTACACTAATATGAAAACTTATTAAAGACATAACAACAAAAAACTACAGGCCAGTATCTTTGATGAATATAAATTGAAAAATTCTCATTAAAATATATACAAATTGAATACAGACATACATCAATAAGATTACCTTATCCACCATGATCAAGTAGTCTTTATACCAGAGTTGCAGAGGTGGTTCTACATACATAAGTAAATAAACATGTTCACGTAAATGTACTTAATGACAAAAATCACATTACCATTTCAATAGATGAAGAAAATGACTTTGACAAAAATTCAACATGCTTTCATGATTAAAATCCTAGAGAAAGTAGTGTTGGAGAGAATATACTTCAACATAATAAAGGTCGTAGATGAGAAACTCACAATCAATCTCATCTTAAATGGAGAAAAACTTGAAGCAATTCCAGTGAAGTCATGAAAGAGACAAGGATGTCTACTATTCTGATTATTTTTCAATATTGAAGTACTACTTAAAACAACGAAGGAAAGAGAAGGAAATTAAAGGCCTACAAGAAGAAGTCAAAATATCCCTTTTTGTAAATAACATGACTCTCTATTAAAAGGATACTAAAATTTCCAACAGAGAACTTCTAGAAACTATTAAGATATTCAGCAAAATGTTAGGATACAGAATCAGCTTGCAAATGTCAATAGCTTTTCCATACACCAACAACAAACAGAGAGAGAGAGAGAGAGAGAGAGATCATGGATCCACTCCCATTCACAAGAGCCTCAAAGAAAATAACATATCTAGGAACAACCATGGCCAAGGTGATGAAAGACATTTATAATAAAAGAAAATGTAAACCTCCGAAGAAAGTGATTAAAGACACTAGAAAATGGAAAGATCTCCCATGCTCATGATTTTTAGAATTAATATTGTGAAATGATCATTTTATCAAAAGGCATTTAAAGAGTCATCGCAATGTCAATCAAAGCTCTCTCCATAAAAGCAGAAGAAAATATCTTAAAATTCATATGGAATCACAAAAGTCCTCAGATAGTCACAACAATCTTGAGCAAAAAAAGAACAATGCAGGATAGATTACCATTCCAGACTTCAGCTATGTTACACAGTCACAGTGATGAAAACACACAGACCAATGTAACAAAATTGAAAACACAAACATGCATACACATCATTACAGCCATCTAGGATTCAAGAAACATTCTAAAACATACACTTGAGAAAAGACCAAAATCTTCAACAAATAGTGTTGGGGGAAATAAAGGTGCACATGTAGAAGAATGAAAGCATGCCAGTGTCTGTCAGCATGCACAAACCTAAGAGTGGAAGATCCAGAGTGGATGGAGGACACTAGGAGAACAAGCACAGCTAAATCAACTGAACAAAACTCCCATGAACTCACAGAGACTGAAGCGGCACGCCCAGGGCCTGCATGGCTCTTCACGGCTCTTCCCCAGGTCCTCTGCACATATATTATGCCTTTCAGTTTAGTGTCTTTATGGGGCTCCTGGGTGTGTGAAATAGTAGGTTTTGGACTCTTGTGCCTTCTCTTGGACTCTTCCTTCTGCTGATTTACCTTGTCAAACTTTGATGTGATGGGTATTTTTTATCTTATTATATTTTATTTTGTTATGTTTTGTTGTTATATCTTAGAAACCGTTTCTTTTCCAATAAGAAGCAAGAAGTGGGTGAATCTGGAGGAGAATGGAGATGGGGAGGAACTGGGAGGAGTAGAGGGACAGGAAACTGTAAACTCGCCCCAAATGGATCCAAAACCTAAATGTGAAGCCCGAATCAGTGAAACTACAAGAAGAAAACACAGGTAGTACCCTACCCTGCGGAATATAGGTATAAAAGAATATTTTCTTATTAGGAACTCATTCTTCCAGGAGTTTAGGACAACACTTGGAAAGTGGGACCTCATAAAACTGAAAAGTTTCTGTACAGATAAAGAAACAGCTGAGTGAAGAGGGAACCCATGGAATGGTAGAGTCTTTGCCAACAATTTACCAAACGAGTAAAATCCCTACTACACTAGAAATATTTATTATTATACCACATATAAGTGCAGTTCTCACTTCATTAAGAAAATTCTCTTTCCACAAATGGAGGCTATTAAAGAAAACCCCACTTATCAAAAGGCAAAGAACAAGAGGTCATGTGATACCCAGTTTCATCTGTTACATTGACAGAGTCAAGGTTGTTGTCAGAGTATTTGTGATGTGGGAAAGGCACACGGGCTGACTGGGATCTAAGACAGCCTGCTTCAGAAATCATTCAGATCTGAGTGACCACACTATTTTCTTCAATCACTGATCCCGGTTTTTCTTCTATATGAATCTTATTTTCAATAGTTTCCTGTAAAGCTTAATAAATTACTCAAGTTCTTAAAGTGAAGAGAAGATGTTAAAGCATAAAGGTTGGTTTAGCTTGCTTGTTTCAGAAGCACAGAGTTTTGGATTCACTTTTAAATTTTTAAATGGAAGTATTTGTATCAAACTAAGACTCAAGGCAGGGCATCCACAAACACAAAAGTGAACAGGCATTTCCAAGAAAATTTGCCTGTTTTGTTTTTTAGTTAAAACAACCTAGTTCCATGGAGAGTATCTTTGAATTTCAGCTGGAATGGCAACCTCTGTCTTGCAGATTCTATAATTCTAATCTGACTTAATACCAAATATGTACAAATAACCATTTTCTGAATTCAATTTACTGCAAAATTTCATAACTAAAGATTTGGGGGAAAAAAGATCAGAAAAAACATTGCCCATCTGTAATTCACAACAAATTGAGAGAAGTTAGTTAATGAAAGCTGATACTGAGACATGTTAGCTATAAAACATGAAATATAATCTAGATTGCCATTTTTGCTTATTAACAAATTGAGGATTATTGCTAGGCACTGACCAAGATGAGAGAGCATGACCACACCACATTAAGTATAACTTGAGGTAGAGAAAGGATGAAGAATCTCCAACATTAGGAAGTCTATAATGCTGGTATGAGCCCCAGCCTCAGGCTGACATGTAGGACCACATTAGATGTTGTATCCATTGGCGACAGAATTAAATTAGATTACAATTACTCATCTTGGGAGTCAGCAAAGATGTCTAGCTTGTCACATACAATGAAACACCTCTAATTAACTTTGTTTTTAAAAGCTTACCCTTCATAATCCAGGTTCTACTCTATTTAATCTTGGATTATTTAACTTAGTATTTTCAAATTTCCTATTAGATCTAGCTTTTCCATCATTACTAATATGTCATTTATATATTTTTAGACTTTATTGTTTTTAATTGAGCTATACATTTTCCCCCACTCTTCTTACTTTCTCTCCTCTCCCCTTCCACCCTCTCCTTCTGCTCCCCCACTCCCAATTTACTCAGGAGTTCTTGTTATTTTCTCCTTCCTAGGCAGATCCATGTATTTCTCTCTTAGGGTCTTTTTTGTTGTCTAGGTTCTCTGGGATTGTGGGCTGTAGGAGGGTTAGTCTTTGCTTTATGTCTAAAAGTCACTATGAATGAGCACATATTATATTTGTCTTTCTGGGTTTCCTCACTCAGTATGTTTTTTTTTTCTAATTCTGTCCATTTACATGCAAATTTCAAGATGTCATTATTTTTTACTGCTGAGTAGTGCTCCATTGTGTAAAAGTACCACAGTTTCTTTAATCTGTTCTTCATTTGAGGGGGCATCAAGGTTATTTCCAAGTTCTGGCTATTATGTATCCCAAACAGCTGAAAGATAGTTAAGGAAATGATCAATATCCTTATCCATCAGAGAAATGTAATTAAAACAACTCTTAGATACCATTTTATACCTGTAAGAATGGCCAAGATCAAAAACACTGAAGACAACTTATACTGGAGAGGATGTGAAGTAAGGGGAACACTCCTCCATTGCTGGTGGGAGTGCAAACTTGTACAGCACCTTGAAAGTAAGTATAGCGATTTCTCAGAAAACTAGCAATCAATCTACCTCAAGACCCAGGAATACCACTCTTAGGCATATACTCAAAGAATGCTCAATCATACCACAAGGACATTTACTCAACCATGCTCATAGCAGTATTATTTGCAATAGACATTTATGTATTTTAAGAAAAGAAGGAAGCATTAAAGAGTTAGCCAAACTAGAAATATATCATGTTTTCTAAGGGTCCATTATAGAACTGAATGGGTCTGATTTTAAATGTACCCCCAAAAGTAGAGACATAAGCAGTCAGTTCTGATGGCTAAAAAGGTGGCTGACGTGACAGTGACAACTGTTTGCCTCAAATGTCAGGTAAATAGGAAATGGAATTAATTTGAAACTACTATTTTCTTTTTTCAGTTCAAGGCAAATACGCCTCAATGGTGAGCTGGAGTGTGAGTGGACATTTCCATGCTTCGAATGGGGACTTTCTTATTGAAACAAAAAATGCACTCAAATGTAGGTTTTTACACGTCCTGTACAACCCATGTATATTGTTGCACTTTGCATAGTGGGGAGTGGTTTTCTTCTTCTCACAGAAACTTCTAGATGGATTGATTACCCATTGATATCTTAGCGCTGCAGAACTGGGCTTGCTGTTTCAATAGCTAATGGCTTTGGTTATCTGTATAAACATGCAAACCAAAGCTGAACTTCTTTAAAATTGGCCCTACTACCCCTCTTCCGAGGATATTCCACAATGCCACCAGCAAGGAAGTGATCATAAAGCATGGGTCATTTCTGCTTATATAAAGATAGAGCTGAAGTTCATGAGGCAAAAGAAGAACTAACACAATCTTCAAAGACCACAATGAGAAATTAAAATCAGATCTGGATTCTGTTTTTGAGACCTGTCTCTGCCCATTCAGCTATCAGCTCTGAATGTTCAGCGGCTCTAAGCCAGTGGGTCACAGCCTTGCCTGACTCACTCATGTGCAAATTGCTCGAAGATGTCAGCTGAAGCCAGGTTCTTGTATTATTTGAAGTAACTATGAGTGACCCACTCAGTGCTCACCCATGCTCAAACACAAGGTAACCACAATGCTCTCAGTAGCATTCCACACATACTAAGCCTTTGGCCTCAGGCCTACATAACTGAATATGCAAAATCCCTTCAGGAGACAGGACAGCATTACAACCAGTGGGCATGCATCCCTTTATGAACTCGGAATTGGCTGCAGAGTCTCACTATATGACAGACATGGGCTCTGTTATTGAATTTCTTTGTGGCTTACTTTGTTCATTTATAAACTGAGACCGTGAGTGCCTTTCTCAGGGTGTCATCTTCTGACAGCTTGATGTAAGGCATGTTCGTGAGGAATCTACAGCACAGCCATGCTCACTAATCATCAGCTAGTTTTATTAAGCATCCTTTATGGTACCTGTTCTTACTATGATTTGCGTTACAAGGCATAGCTTCACATTCATAACTCTACATCATAACAAAGTAAATACATGCCCAAGATTATCACTAAAGCTTAACCTATAGTTTAGTTTATAGGGAAAACATGCCTTGAGCCCTGAAGCAAGGCTCTGTACTACCAGTTCAACCAAACTTGGCAGCGCACTAAACACTTTTCTCTAGTCTTTAAATTTTGCTTCAAACTAACCTGGAAAAATATTGTATAACCTTTTATAGGAAAAATACTTTGTTGACATGGAATATAGGAAAAGTATAATCCTGCGTCCTCTTCAAATAACTCACCTGGTTTTCCCACACAATGACAGTCAAATCACCCTTACTATTAAATGTCATTTTCCTAATATATTTCAAGTTTCCTTCTTGGAGGTTAAAGTCTGTTTCTTCTCATTTGCCACATTAGGAAATTGACTGGGGATTTATAGGCAGCCATCATATACCACACTGTCACTGCTACTCAGTCATGCATCTTAATTTCTCCACATATTGCCACTTAAATCCTACCCCGTAATCACCTCATCATCTTTGTCACATTTTAAAAGTTGCTTTCCATTTCATCAACCCCATTTTCAGAGCTGGAGCACGAGCGAGTGTGCAGGATTTGCCTAGTGTGGCATTATGAGGCTCAATGAAAAGGACATGTTTTCTCTTCAAGCAATTTCTTTAAAATTCCAGGAGAGTTTTTGCTTCTAGTGCAAGAGCATCACCGTGTGAGCTGTTTCTGCTCTGCACTCCAGCACTGCCCTGCTTCCCTATTAAAGCCTTTCCTTGCTAAATGTGTCTTTCAATGATGGGAGCTGAGTCCGTCCCTTATCCCGTTGCTCTCTAGAACACATAGACCCCCTAGGTGAGCTACTGATTGACCAATATACATGACTATCCACCCTTCAAGGAAGAAAAAAAATCCCATTTAAACAATTCTCAGAATCCTTGGTCCCTGGTGCTACAAAGTAAGAGAAATTTTAAGCAACCAGTTTGATGTGCTTTTTCCTCTCTTTATCAGTACACATTAGTCAATTGCTCTAATAAATTCCCATTATGGCTTGTCTTATGTGGCTCCAAAGGACACATGTTCCCAATGGCATGGCCTACAAATTACTTTTTCTCAGGCTCTTCAGAAGAGCTCAAAGGTTTTCTCTGTCAAATAAGTTAAGTACATGACACTCTTTATCTCTGTCTAGAAAACTCCCAACATATCAAAGGGGATGGTTCTGAGAGAAGGCCAAGGAAAAGAAAATCCACAGACCTTTGTTATGCAGATTTCCCAGAGATGTTTGACAGCATGGGAATCTTTTCATGAGGTAAATATTAGTGATTATTGTAAGGAATGCAGGCTCCTCCAGGAAACACTTTGGAAATGCTGGGCTGTATCATGGTCCCTCTCTAATGCTCTCTCTAGGTGATCTTCTGCTCTGTGATCCCTGAAGTATCATTTAATCTGCACGATGTTTTCAGAGTAACTTTGTGGAGAGCTTCATGACACATAGTCTCCACAACTTTGGGCCAGAATATCTACTCAAGACCTTCTAGTTGAAAAGCAGGAAAAGGTCCAGTTTGGCCTTCGACACCTGTGGTGAGTCTCAGGCTCTCCTTGGCCCCATAGCAGGTGGTCTGGCTCATCACTGTCACCTTCTCCCTTATACTGGACTGCTTGTCAGCTAGCATTTGATACCTAGCAAATTCTAGATAAACATTTGTTAAACAAATAAATTATGTGCTATACCATAGTTTTTAGAAAAACATGTATGCTTATTTTAATGTTTAATGAATGATTAACCATGTGAGTAGTTTCGTTTTTTCTTAAGACTCTCTGCTACAGTAGATATTAAGAGTTTATGAATATTCAATAATATACTTCTAATTACTCCTTCTATGTTCTCAGTCCTTGGCATATATTTTTGCTTAACTATTTTGAGTGCCAACAAGGTATTTGACCTTCTTATTACAAATAAAGAAGGTGTCACTGAGATAATGTAGGCTATATTATTTTTAACTGTATATTATGAAGCTAAATTTTGATTTCAAGTCTTCTGAGCTCTTATACTCTCTAGTATGCTATGTCTTAATTTTACACCATACATATATAACACATGTAGTCTACCGTGTCTTAAATTCACACCATATGTGTATAACACATGCATATATAAAACTAGAAGCTAGCCAATAACTTTTTGAAGTATGTGCATGTTAAATTTAATCATACTTTAGAAAAATTGATGTATATGACACAACATTTAATGAGTACTTCAGTCGTGCCATCCTATGGTACCGAGTGCACTCCCATGGCAACAGGCAACAGTCACTGTAGCCATCTCTGGTAAAGTTCATCTCCCCAAATTCAAGGTCTCCACACACTGAATATTGATTTCCTCCCACTCCTCCACACTCTGTGACAAGCACCATTCTACTTTCTGTTGTAGAGGGAGTGGGCTGTGTCTTGCAGTCCGGCCAACTTAACCCCTGAAATAACCACATGGAAACTGTATTAATAACATTACTGTCTGACCCACTATATCTAGCCTCTTATTGGCTAACTCTCACATTTTGATTTAACCCATTTTTAATAATCTTTATGTCATCACGAGGTCGTGGCTTACCGGGAAAGATTCTAACCAGCATCAGTCTGGGGCAGGTAGACCACCAAAGTAGCAGGATGTGACCTGCCCTGCTAAAAAAAAAGGTACTGAGCCATGTGGCTAACATAGATAAGAACAATGGGTTATTATAAGTTACAAGAGTTAACAAGAAGCCTGAGATAATGGGCCAATCAGTTTATAATTAATGCAGACTCTCTGTGTGATTTTCTTTGGGGCTTACCAGCTGTGGAAACTGGACAGGACAGAAACCCCAACTAGCAAGCCTTCATGTTACAAAGGGCTACCCTATCAAAAGGCCAAGGCAAGTCTCTTTATTTAACCAATAAAAGCAAAACAAATACAGAAGGACCTCCTACATCAACTTTCTCATTCGGTAATTGCCACTAATTTATCATTTCTATATCCTCATTCTAGTTATGCTATCAAACAAAGGCTTAGAGGGAAAAATAATCATCTTTAACTTTCTTAGACCGATAAAGCATTGTTTAGAGTTTAATTCCCATTGCTCAAAGGAAAACAAGGCCTGACTGTGAAACCACACCAGCCCCATGTGAGGAAGTGGAGCTTTGCCCACACAGCCCCAGGACTAGAAGCAGGTCACTGAAAAGATGAAAATTGTGGGGTAAGTCTGGGTAGTAGTGTTAACATGGTGGGTCTTTTGATGACTGGAATCCACATAGAAATGACATACATTTTTCCTTTTTCTCCCTTACACACTGCATTTCTGTTAATGTGTGAAAATGAGGCAACTGAAGAGAATGTAATCCACATGTTTTGGTGCATTTACACTTCCATGCTCTTGAGAATATCAAAGTTGCCTAACAGTACATTTTCTGGTGCCTTCAAAAAAAAAAAAAACAAGAGCAAGACAATAATTACAGACTTTGTAAAAACAAACAATCCCCAAACAAGGTGTGTTTAATGTAAGCTTCAATTCTTTACCTCTAAACAATATTTAAATAATTATCTAAGGCAATTCTAAATCAAATGAAAAAAGTAAAATGAAGGTTTAATATACATTTAGCTATCTTTAAATGGAGGCTAAACTTCAAGAGCCCCAAACTGGATAGTAGGCTCAATTCTCCTCTACAAAAGAAGAAGGTGAGTTTCAAAGATAGGTGTGTGGTGGGATTACTCTACTGACATCTGCTCACTGCAGCAACATTCAGCAAGTCTCAGCAAGCCTCACTTTCTCCATCTACAAAATGGATAGAAAAAATGCATATGTACTGAACTATGCTAGAGATAAAATGGCTCGTAGATATACAGTGTTCAAACATCACCATAGAAAGAGAAGTACCTAGAAAATGCTTGTTCACATGTTCATCTTCAGATCTGAATAGCCCACAGCCATGATGCCATTGAACCCTTGCTGGATTGCCTTGCCCAGCCCTAATATAGGGGGAGGTGCTTGATCTTACAGCAGCGTGATAAGCCATCCTTTGCTGATGCCATGAGAAGCCTGCCCCTTTCTACGTGAATACGGAGGATGGGTGGATTGAGGAGGAGAATGGAAGGGAGCTGGGGGTGGAGAGAATAAGAGGAGAGGCTATGGTCAGGATGTAAAATTAATACATAAATAGAATAATTTTAAAATAATGAAACAGACAGAATGAATTGGAAGTGAGGCAAAGTCATGAACTCTCAGAGCCCTGCCCCGGCCAGTGGCATGCTTCCTCCAGCAAAGTTCCACCTCTTTTAGGATCCACAACTTCACAAAATAGTGCCACCAATTGGGGCCAGGTGCTCAAATATGACCATATAGGGGATGTATCTCATTCAAACCACCCATAATACATATAAAATGTATCTCAGATAGATTATATAATAAAGATAAAAAATTCTGAAAATGAAGTTTTATGCACTATAGTGAACTACATTTTCCTTTTATAATGAAAGAATAAAAAATACTAATGATATTAAAGCGATAGAAAATAAAATGTTACATATTAACCCAAAGGTCCAGCTGCTAATGGAAGACAGATCCAACCTTGTGGAGCTGCTGTGAGGTGACCCCTCTTTGATTCTCTATAGATGTAGTATAAGAGGTGTTTCCTCACATTTCTAAACTCTATTAGCTGACATTATTTCTTAATTTTTAGTTTAATTAAAATTAGGGTTTTATTTATCTGTCCACTAAGCTCTCAGCTTTCACAAATAATTAGGGGTTTATCTTAAGATAATTTCAAAGAGTAAGGGACGTATGCTTCCCACTATCAAGTAGCACAGCCGGCTGTCATTCCCAGGTGAAGTAAAACTAAGGAGCTTGCTTAGGCCTCTCCTCTCTGTCCACATCTGCACATGATGTCTTAATCATACTCAGACCTGAGCCAGAAGCACACTGACTGCTTCTACAGCCAGATAAAGCCACGACAGCATGCAGATACAAGTTCACTAAGGCAGATATGTAACAAACACAGAGAAGCCAGCAATAGCTCAAGCTAAGAAGAAAGGCAAGGAGGCCCACAGACCCAGCTCAATGCCAAACTTCCTTAAGGTTCGGGGTGACGTGGTAAGTGGGTTACTGCATATGACTCATTGGCTATGTTCCTCAGGTTTTAATTTAACCCCTTTACTCCCACTTCTACCTCTGCCAACATCTTTTCAATGTTAACACGATGCTTTCTCTGGAGTCAAAATTCAACTAGCATCTTTTTATTTTTAATTTACTTTGAAACTCTATTCATTTCTATCTTTTGATAGAAAGAAAAAAAAGAGTTTTGCTTTTCCTAACTGGTCTGAAGCTTGCTATATATCCCAGGTTGGCCTTAAACTCACAGTCCTACCTCAGCCTGGGATTACAGATGTTTGCCACCCAACCAGTTTATATGATACTTTCAAATGAAAAGCAGGCTTTCCCCAATAACATTTTCCTTGGTTAAGTCTTCATTATAGGAACATGCCTTAATTTGCTAAAGATTTATGTGAGAGGAAACTATTTTGCTTTGGGATTCAGGCCAACTGCACCAGTGTCCCTTCTTGGGAAGGTTGCAGTAAGTAAAGCCACTCTTACTTTAATGAGCACTAAAATGGCACTCTCCCCATCCAAGAAGAGACACGGTGATGAAATCAAACAGCTTGTCACCAGATGCAAGATAATGTAATTTCTTAGTTATATAACTAAACTCCTCAGCATGGAAGTAGGAATTTGAAGACAGTCTTAAAGTTTTCTATTTGATTTATTATGTATTTTTTTATTTCTCCAATATGTTTGATTGGTAAATTTAATTTCAATTATAACAAAAGCCCACTAGAAAGTACACATACATCTTATCAAGAAAGAGACTTACATGAGGTAACCCAGTTCCAGAAAGATGAACATGGTATATACTCACTCATAAATGGATACTAGCTGTAGAGCAAAGGATAACGAGCCTATAGTCCATAACCCTAGAGAAGCTAACTAAAGTAGGTGAACCCTAAGAGAAACATATATAGATCCCCCTTGGAAGGGGAAATAGACAAGATTGCCTGACAAAATTTGGAGCATAGGAGTTGGGGGAGAAGGTTGGGTAGAAGGTGAGGAGGAATGAAGAAGGTGAGGAGGGAGAACTTGAGGGAACGTCATAGTCAAGATGGGGGAAGAACAGAGAGGGAAAACAAGAAAAGAGATATCTTGATTGAGGGAGACATTATGGGGCTAGCAAGAAACCTGGCACTAGAGAAATTCCCAAGAATCCACAAGGATGACCCCAGCTAAGACCTTAAGCAATAGCAGAGAGGGTGCCCAAATTGGCCTTGCCCTCTAGTCAAATTGATGATTATCTTAAATGTCATCATAGAACCTTCATCCAACAACTGATGGAAACAGAGGCAGAGACCCACAGTGGAGCACTGGGTTGAGTTCCCAAAGTCCAGTCAAAGATTGGGAGGAGTGAGAATATGAGCAAAGAGGTCAAGACCATGATGGGGACACCCACGGAAACAGTTTACTTGAGCTAATGGGAGCTCAGAGTTGGTGAACTCTGGTCAGACAGGGGAGGAACCAGCATAAGACCAAATTAGTCTCTCTGAATGTGAGTGACAGTTGTATGGCTGGGGCAGACTGCAGGGCCACTGGGGTTGGCATCAGGATTTATCCCTACTGCCTGTACTGACTTTTTGGAATTCATTCTCTTTAGATGGATACCTTGCTCAGCCTAGACATAGTAGGGTGGCCTTGGTCCTTCCTCAAAGCATTGCGCCTTACCCTCTCTTAGGAGTGGATGGGGGGAATGGAGTTGGGGGGAAAAGTAGAGGGAATGAGAAGATGGAAAGGAATGGGAACTGGGATTGGTATGTAAAATGAAAAAAGATAGTTTGTTTTCTTTTTAAAAAATGAAATAAAAGAAAAAGAAAATTAGATCTAGCTAACATGCAAAGAATTGAAGACTCAATACCAAAATGTATCTAATGCACCGGCTAAGGCATGAACAAATGTTTTTAGGCCTCCAGTCTCCAGCATTCCTGTGTCCTTAGCTCAGTTTTGTTTTGATTTCTGTGTTGAGTTCAACATTTAGGCTTTTGAGCAGGTTACCTCTGTCATACTTCTAACATAGAGAATTGAAGACATGCCCCATAGAACCTGGAAGTCCAAATGTCCACCCAGGAAAATTACATTATTACTTATTCTTTTCCCTTTGAAACTGTCATCTGAAAGGTCTTTTTCTTGGGAAGAAACTGCCTACCTCACCATTCATTCTTGGATCAGATTCACAGTGAATTCTTTGTGAAGACCAACATACTGAACTTCATGGAGGACTGAGAACTGAAACTCTGCCCCTTCCTACCTTTTCTTTTCTCAGGTAAGGTGTGTGACACTTTTCTCAATTGCTTGTTATCTAGCCTAGTAATTTAACTATACCTCGATCTCAGAAACATCTATTTTCATACCCAAAAAGAAGGAAAAAAAGACGAAAGGGACAGGACAAGGTGAAGGAACCCACAGCACAGAAGACCTCTGTCAGTAGGAAAGAAGAAGTAGTCACTGCATTGAGTGCTCATGACTCAACCTGCTAAACAAGCAGAATTTTCAGAAGGTTTAAAAAGCTTGTTTATTTGAAAAAGTCACATGGAATAAACTTGCCACAGATCATCTTTAAAAGGTTTGTTTTTTTTTAAATGTAGTAGCTTTCACTATTAAATTGGTTCAGACAGTGCTGATGTGACAGCCTTTTTCCCTCCTAATTTTATGAACACAGGACTTTCTGTGTCAAAGCCGGATTTAGAATATCCATCAAGCAAATTCCAGCCAATAATTCAAATTTTAAAAATTAAGTTTAAAATACTTCTAATAATTCTATTCAAGTTACACTTATTCAAAGTGGTGGTTCTTCCCCCTTCATCCAATACCCTCTGGTTAAAATTGACAAGTTCTAAGTGTGAATATTAAAATACTGTGGAGGAAAATGTAGGGAAAGTTTTATTTAAAATAAATTGGAACTCCTTTTGGAAAACACAGATCAGAGACAAGCATGCAGGATAATTCAATTTAAAATCCTTTTACTTGCTTAGAAGGCTGTGTCCCATCAGAGCGTTGACACAATCCACAGTGAACACTTCCTAGAAGGTTCTGGAGTCAAATGGCCACAGTGCATTTTCATGGGTAAGAATTTGAAAGGTTATAGCGAGAAACTTTAGAAGTACACATCAGAGTCTATTGCAGAGACAGCCTTTGAAGTGTAGAGTGCAGAACCAAGGTCATTTTGGCAACGTCATAGACTATGGAAGGACAGAAGTTTCCATCTGCTTGAGCTAATAAGCCAGTGACCAGTGGCATTGTAAGAAGATGCAACAAGCGGTTCAGTGAGAATTGGCAGATTTTGTGACCATTTATGCAAGTTCTTTCCATTACAATAACAGTCAGGTGATGCTATATAGTTGTAGAATCCCTCTTCTGGGCCTTGAACATGCCTTTATTTTCTGTATTTAAGAGACAAACGTGTTCTATAGATTTCACAGTTTAAAACTTAGGACACTGTAAGTTTAACAGAGGTCTTTGGTGGTAACAGAAATCACTTCTAAAATCAATCTATGAGATTATCTGCCCTGCTGGGGTGGAGGTTTCTGCCCAAGCTCCATCTCCCACCCCCACTGCCAGACTTCCTACAGAAGAGGCTGAGAGAAACTGCCATAGATGGCTTTGGAATCTGACTTGGTTTTAACTTCATTAGTTCCATCTAAGACCTCATTCATCTGGCATTTAAATCACTCTTCAGGGTAACCGTGAGCCTTTTCTTCCTATTTTTTGAATTCTAGCATATTCTCCATATTCTCATATCCTCCAGTGTGCCATGGTACAGTGTTTAAATCTCTATTTACACCGCACCACTCTGAGGAACTTCCTTCAGTCTTTATACTATGCAGGGTCTCTCCAATCCTGATACTGAGAGCATCTGAAGTAGTCTCTGGTTTCCATAGAAACACTCATCCTTCTTGTCCATATTTATGACCCTGGCAGCCTTTCCCCAAAGCTATAAGCTTTGTGAGGGACCGATTCCATCTAGCACTCTTAAATAATGTACAGAAAGCAGATCTTAGTTAGTACGTGTGTAAAAGGTAAGAATTTGACATTGGTTAAGCAGTACTTGGAGTTGTAGTCCATTGGTACCTATAGAGGAGCTCTTAGCTGAGGGAATGCCAAGTGGATTGGACATCTAAACAAAGGCATGGGATATGCTGCATAAGAACCACTTCTTGTAGATAAGATGTGGTGGTTCACTATGAAATCTCAGCACCTCTGAAAGAGAAGCAGAACAAATGCTCCAGATGTAAGGCCAGCCTGGTGTTCATTGTGAGTTCCAGGCCAACCTGGGCTATATAGTGAGTTCCGGGTCAGCTACAACTACACAGTGAGAATCTGTCTCTAAAAATCAAGATATTCTTTTCTGTATGCAACTTACCAGTAATAAGATACTAAACATGCAACATATGAAAACTCAGTACATGTAATAGTTCATTAACAACAAAGGAAATATATGTCAGCTTTTAATACTTAATAAAAAGTTTACTATAAATATATAGATGAATATATTTAGATACAAATCCATAGAACTACATATAGAAAATTCTGAGTATTTCTCTATTAGATAACCAAAAATTAATGAGCCTGAATTGGATAATTCTCATATCAATAAATCTATAGAAACAAATCTTTTCAAGTAAGATAGACATACCAAAACAATCCATGAACTGTGTAGAAATTAAGAAGGAATCATCTACAGGGAGGAACAAAAAAGAAGATACTGCAGGACAGCTGAGAATGCCATTGTAAATTGACTTTTTGCTCCCAGCCATTTGCTCATCATGAGCTCAGACCCTCTACTACATAACTGAAGTCTTCCCTAAGGCACACAAGTGTGTTTTCAACCCTATGGATACAGCTTAAAACAACTTTAGTCAATGGCAAATAGTCGGGTTTGCTGGTTCTTTGTCAATACCTTAAGTGGCTCTGTAGTTTCTATCTGCTTCCTTATTGTTCAGCCATTTTTCATTATGACACAAGAGACACACAGAGCAGAACTGAGGCAAGCATGCAGTGACCAATCAAGCCAGCCATACGTGTAATCAGAAATAAAGCCATTTGAGTCCAGTCTGTGGCACTAATTCTCAGCTAATCACATACATGCAATGAAGAGACACAGGGTGAACTAAGATTTTGTGTTTCGTTGTTATGTATCATTATTGTGACCATAGTTACCTGATACATTCACAGATTAAACTGAGCATTGGGGACAGTCTTCCCTCATAGGAATTAAAAACAAAACAAAACAAAAAACCAAAATCCCTTAAAATCCCTTCCTTGAGATTGATTCTTTTTTTTTCTTTTTCCACAAAAAAAATCAGCAAATTAACAGCTGATCAGTGGAGAAAGTCCTCTCCAGTATTTTTTTTTCTATATGATCCACTGGATTCTGTTTTTCTTCACAGTCAGGTTAACAACTCTATTGACTTTAAAATGAGAAAAAAATGCCTTTAATTTATGGAGATTTCAATGACTCTGTGACATCATCTGTACAATATGGAGTCAACTTTGATCTTCAGTTTAGAATTCTGTTTGGGGTTGTGAAACTGTCCTCTGGTTATGATGGGACTATTTTCTCTTGAACTACCATCAACTGTGAATATTCCCCTGACACCCACTTAGAACTGGGCCCACTGGTTTTCAGTTATGGAGATTGGAGGACTCAAGGGACACCACAAAGATTTATAAACATTGCTAAAGGAGAGGAGCTCATGAAGCGTCCCCTTTCCCAAGTATGTGTGTGGTTAACAGTTGCTGGAGGAGACAGGTGTTTTTCTTCGGTAGTATAACTGCCCACCAGTAGCCAGGCTTTAGTCAATAATCCATTACCATGTTCCTGTAGGTAACACCATTAGACTCACTAATTTACAAGGCTACACCTGAATATACCATCTCTTTGTTTCTGTCATCAGCACCTTATCTGGGACAGGAAGACACTTGTTCATGTCCTATCAGAGGAAGTTCACATAGCAGCAAACTTAGGTCTGGGAGGGACATTGAGAACCCTTGCATGTGGAAGGGGTAAAGAAAGAAAGTTAACTGAATGGACTCTTCACCAAGGAACCAGTAACATTTTCCTTTGCTCTGTTTAAAATGTCGAGACTCTTTGTGAAAAATCAGTTTCACTGTTAGAAATTAGGAACTCAACAAAACACTTTAAAGATCTCAGTCTAAAAGTACTGCTATTGCCATTTTCATCCTGACCACATTTCAGAGACTATCACATAAGCTCTTGTAATAATGTTTTGACTTTTCAGATCAAAATTTTAAATGTTTTAATTAATATATTTAGGTTTTAAATGTTGTCACTTAATTGTGCCACTTTGCTCTCTTACCAATGATTAGGGCAAATCCGGATGGTGGGGACTCAAGCCTGCACCTCTGCTCTCAGTGTCCTTTGCAGCCCCATGGTCCTTCCTGATCTCTAAAGAACACTCAGCTCTTTCCCACAGTGGGTTCACACTGCTTTTCTAATCTTCAAAGCCAAACATTGTTTTTCTTCAATCTTAGTTTATAAAACAGCCGATCAAATAAGTATCCCTCAATTCCCCAAATGACCAGAGACCTGTGTGCCCTTGTCAGTCGCTATGACAGCACACTTTCTTTTCCTTTATTTACAGTTCCATAAACATCCACTCATAATTCATGTGCATATTATTTGACAAACTATTAAGTATAAAGTTTGTGTGGGGTGTCCAAGTTGTCTCATTTATTTTTGTATTAACAGAATCCAAAGCAAAACCTGGCATGCACCATATGCTCATTATATGGATGAATGAATACCTCCTTGGACTTCATCAATATTTTCTTCATCATTTTTATAAATATTGTGCAACATTTATAGACAGTATGCATGTGCGACTCCCTCGGTTATCTTCCTAATCCACACAGGACCCTCCTTATATGATTACACATTGACTTTCTGTCAATTTGCACATTTCCACCATTCTTCTGTCTGTTACACACTCTTGCTTGTCAATGACTATTATCTGAGCAGATTCAGGAAATCATTCTCAGGTTGGTCATGATATGTAGAAACGAGGAGTCTCTGTGAGTGACATCATACTAGAAATAGAGGAGTCTCTGCGAGTGACATACTCCCGGCCACTACAAAGATGACTCCCTCTGGAAATGAAAATGGTGGCTTTTTTGCTTAAGCAAAAGACCTTGGTGAGTTAATTAGATATGAGTCAATGTTGAAAAACTTAAATTTATTAATGAAAACATTTTAATTTCTGATCTGGAAGGTGAAGATCTATCATTAGATTACAGTTTTGAAAGATGATTACTCCCACATTCTTGTTTTTCATTTCTATTGTCACATGAATCACAAATCCTTTCTTTGATATACCATATCCATTAGTTTTTTTGTGTATTGAAAATTGCGTATTGTACTTTTATGTGCACATGACTACATAAAGTGAAATGAGTAAACATGAACATTTTTTGTCATTGAGATATTTCAACATTCATTAGAGAAAAGACATATAGCCTCTAGCTTCTGCCTACATTCTTATAAGTAGGTACAGTCAGTCATAGCATTCCCCTTTTATGCAAAAAATGTGCATTTGAATTGCTTCCAATAAGTTCTTTAGAGAATTTTCATGTGTTCACCATGGAGAGCAAAAGCACAATTGATGAATGAAGGTGCTAAGAAAAATAACAAACAAGTTCATACCTGGGACTGAAATCTTCCCCGCAGTGGGGTGATCCATCTCCATAACAAGGCCATTGTGCAATACCTGAAAACCGAAACCAGAAAGAAAGAAACCATCTTCAATCTCAAGGTATGTGGACAGTCATTACTTAGTAAACTACTTAGTTAAAACTGAAGAAAGATATTACAAAACAGAGATCTTTACCTGTCATTTGAAAATAAATATTTGAAGTAAATGTTTCTTAATGTCATGCATGTCAATTGAAGCCAAAAATGGCTAAGAGACTCATGAACTGGAAAAATAAATTTGTATAAAATCTCCCTTTGTTTTAAATAAAATTGATCATCTTCCCTCTTTCATCTAAGTCTTCTACTCTATTGTTAAAAGTCACCGTGTGTGTGTGTGTGTGTGTATGTGTGTGCGTGCGCGTATGTGTTAAATCCTGGCAAGACCTGACCAAAGACAATTAAAGCAAAGAAGGGAGTGGGGTGGGATCTGGATCTGGATCAGAGAAGCCCACACTCTTGTCAATTTATTCAGTGGAACTTAAGAGATCATTCCAATGTGAAAGGTAAATCAGAGCATCCAAGGGGCAAGTCACTCACTGCCTGAGGTGAAGGATACAAGAATGTTAAGACAAGCAAATGGGCAGAGCTAATTGAGAGAGTCTAGAGGAGGCTCAGGTCAGGGACGTGAGCAGGGAGGTTAACCCAGTGATGTTTTCAAGGGTGATAAGACTATATAAAGAATAGGACTCTGATAAAGGAACACATAAAGAGAAAAAAAAACCCTCATGCTCGAGGGCTTATTAGGTTCTTCTGTGCTGTGACCAAGATCAGCTTTCCAGTGTTCCCTTAGGAAAAAGTGTAAACATAGGGTAAGACCTAAGGTCAGTATCTACCCAGTATCTCACCAAGGTCATATACCTGACTGCTTTTTTATTTGACTAGAAAACCTGGAAATGGACATTAGAATTTTGTTGTTGTTATTGTTGTTGTTCAAGAATCCAAATATCTGCTAGATATTATCAAATTGCTTTACCTATTAATAGAGTATGTCATGATGCCTTGGGGCCAGAATATGTAACATAAATGTTGAACTACTGTAGATTAAAATTTCCTGACACAGAAACAAAATTCTACAAAGTTTTGTTTTGTTTTAAACAACTAGGGGATACCATAAGAATCCTATCTCAATCAATCCAACATGAATTGTTGGAATTTCAGCAAGTTGAATGTAAACAGTTTCTCCTTCACTGTCAACAGGGTAGGCCTCTCTTCCTATCCTGTACATGACAGAAGCCTGCCAGTGGTGCAGTACAGTTAAGGAGTGTACAGGTGCAGTACAGTTAAGAACAATAGTGATAATGGTTCTATAGCATTTTGAGGTTCTGATTTAGTGAACCACATTGTCGGGACAATGCATTTATAAGGTAAAGATACATAGAACAACGGAGCTGATAAAAGCATGTTCTTCCTTGGGAAAAAAAAAACTCAGGAAAATAAAAAAAATGAGATAGGCATATCTATTTCTAATAATGTTTCTGGTCATACTATGGCAGAAGTCATCAATAAGAAAACTTCATGGGTAACCTTTTAAGGTTAGATGTACTAATCTGTTGTGCTTAAATATTCTGGCATCTGCCTCGGTTATGCGAGGAATGGCCACTGATTGGGAAAGCAACTCTCTAGCAAGCATTCAACTCCCACCATTCAGGACAGCACCGCACCATATGGAGAGCCTTGATAGCAATGCCTTGCTTTTCTTTTGGCATCACCAGGTTTGTACACAAGAGCTGGCCAGAGAAAACCCTTGCCAGTGTTAGAACTGTGCTATAATTTAATTCTGGTGTGGCTCATTCTCAGCATCCACCCAGCACAGCCTCCTTCTCCATGGGGGTGGGGGCTAAATGCCAGCCGGAGGTGCTAAATCTCAGTTCTGCTGAGGACAGGAACAAAAATACCAAGCTAAATTTCACTTGAAACAATTATCCACACACTGAATCATTCTTCTCTTCTCGTATCCCTGTTGCCCTCCTGACTACCTCTTTGTAATAGCGCTGCAGTGCTACTCACAAAAGACAAAAGTGAGTGTTCTTAGCTAAATATAACCCAACTGATAGCGTTGAAATTAATTAACGCTGAATTTTAATCATGTAGCAAATGTTAAGTGTCAAACGTGAAAGGGTAGTTGGTAAAGGTCAAGGGACATATGTCAAAGTTTCGTGAAGCGAAGCTAGCGGCAGTTGATTGAAATTTTCCACAGAAGCTGCATTAGGGATCACACTTCCTTCACCTCTAACTTGATTGCTGTCTGGAGTAATATTTCCTGCTTGAGTCTTTTACCTGATCAATACTTAGCTTTAAGCAAAAACACAAATGTGTTTGATGTTAGGCATAGGAAGCTAGCTGCCATTTCTCATTGTCATTTGCTGTGACGTTTGTACAATGAGGCAAATGGGCTGGACTGAGCTCCCATCTGTAGAAAGGGCTGACTCTACCCCCTCGCTTGGCAGAGACTCCTCTTTAATGTACAGTGTGGAGTTGAGAAGATTTCACACGTTTTTCTCCTAGCTCTGGTGTCATCACCCCAGAGATAGTACTGGCCCTGGAAAACTGCCTAGTGACCTGAAGTCTTGGGTCATTTTCCAACCTTGCTTGTGGAGCTTTGCCCCATATCATTTTCAAATATTTCAGAAGTCAGAAGACTATATTCTGTCATAAATCTTACCTACCCACTTCAGTGTGTTGTCTTGTCAAAGCTTCACTGGAAACTGAGGCATGAACCCTGCCACCTCTCATCAAGCATTTCTTTGCAAATGGTTAACACATGCCCCCTTTCCATTTCTCATCTAGCCAAGACGTCAGTGCCTAGAATTTGAAAGTTTGAATAAAAATGTTCAGTTCTATTGCTACTAAAAACATACTAGAGAATCTTCAAGGACCTTAACAGATATTTTAAAAACTTATGTGTATATTGTGGTACAGGGTGCACATGAGAGCTGGTGCCCATTTAGGCCAGAAGAAATAGAATCAAATTTATTGGAGCTGGAGTGACAGACATAAGCAGCCTGATGGGGGTATTGGGAGCCAATGTGGGTCCTATGAAAGAGCAGCGTACCATTAACTAGAGTTTTCTTGCAAGCCCCAATCAGAGACTTAAACTATAGCTTTTCTTCACGAGGATTTCATGACTTTAACTTCAATCTGATTATTCAGATCCTTCTTATTGCATACTAAATTATTTCAAAATAAAGACAAACCTTCTCTGGAACTCTTATGTGAGTTTGACCTTTGGCGGTGTGTTTAGATTTGACTGTTTTCTCCCATATTTTCCTTATTTTATTCTTTTTACACCTTTCATTGTTTGGTAGCTCCTCTAAATTTTATTTCTTCTTGATGTTTCAAAAGCCTATTCTTGCCAAGAATAGAATTTTAGATAGTGCACTAACCTCTTTAGGAAAGTATCAGGTCTACTTAGAATAAGGACTCTCTTTCTTTCTCAAGGGTTTTATAGAGTGACAGCCTAATGATAGTCAAATGATAATGTATTAATGATGGGATGATAAATGTATACCTTAGAGTGGTGTGAGAAAAAAGTTTAAAGTAAGTCTTTTTATAAAGTCCTATGGAAGAAGAAGAAAAAGTCTATAATGCGGAAATAGAAAAACACATAAAAAAGCATAAAAATTAAAAAAAAACTGATACCCTCAGTATTATAAGTACAGGCCAGTAATCCTAGCTTATTGGGATACTGAGGCAGAAGAATTCCAAATTCAAGACCTGTCTGTACTACAGCATGAGTTCAAGACCAGCTGGGACAAGTTAGTAAAACCCTGTTTAAAAATTGAAAAGGGAAGGAGGGGCTTGGGATATACTCAGTGGTAATGTGTTATGTACAAGACCCTAGATTCAATCCCCAGACCCCCCCACACACACACACACATCCATCCAGCGCA